>PVJL010000719.1:0-174698 GCA_004026885.1 Lyroderma lyra | reverse complement strand
GTAGAAAGCTGAAGAGTTGAATTAGATGACTGCTAAGAGCTCCTAAACACAGGAAAATTTTGTTTCTCCACAAATAACTGTAAGAGAAATGCTACTCATAACAGTAGCAGTAGTGATAGCAGTAGTCATAGCTTTCTCAAAATGACTATTTTCTACTTTCCAGGCTCTGTGCTTAGCATTTTACAATCCTTACAATGACCTATCAGGTCAGTATTATAGTTATATTTACTTCATGAAAGAGGAAGTGGAGGTTTAGGAAAAATTTCTAACTTGCCCTAGAACACGTTAACAGAGTGAGTCAAGATTTAAAGATAGGTATGCATAATTACAGACACCTCCCTCTCAGCCAGTACTCAGTGCAAGAGCCCAGTTAGTGAGCAGAACAGCACAAGAATACAAAGTCAAAAGCTGTGCAGGAGAGAAAGTATTCAGTTGGCTCTGTCTAGGAGAAAACTCTTGTCTGTAATCAGGTTGCACATACTTTTGCTGCTCTTACTAGGGAGCAGGGCAAATAATTGTTCTCTATGTGAACATGAACAAGTTAGTCACTTGTGTAAGTTAAACTCCTTTGCAAGTCTATTAATTAGCTCCAAGAGTCTTTAAAAAATAGTGAATTATGGTTAGAATATACTAATAGGACCACTGTGTACTATAAAATTTAATTTTTCTCCCCAAGAGCTTAACTCTGTTTCAATGTAATTGACACAATGGAAGAGTCTGTGCGATTTCCTTCCCTAACCCCCACGCCTCCACACAGAGCCCAGAGGAAGCAGATTATCATAATTATCAAGTTTTAGCTGGAAGTCGAACAGCAAATATTATGGATGCAAAAACAGAAATATGGAGAAAATATTTCCTACTTCACAAAGTCAACGTCTAGCATGTTCAGGAATAATATCCAGGTTCGTATATGCATTCAACACGGGTTGACCAGACATATCATTTCAAATGGGACAGAAAACAAAGGTACTGTCCCATTTCAGGTAGCTCACTGGGCTAAATTCAAGGTGTCAGTAAGCAAATACTCCAAAAAGTCGAAGAAAGATCGTACCAGGTGTGATGAAATTAGTTGCATGGCGAAGAAGGGTTAATTCCTAATCATTTACACTCTGTTTCCATTCTTAGGAGAACGCCCCGACATTCTCCATATACACAAGGCGTCCCCCACTAGGCCATCCACACTTGTATTGTGTTAATCCCTCACAGTCCTGAGAAGCTTTGGGCAGGACTGTTACATACAGCTTAGTGGTGAATACTTACTGTAACAATGAAAGCATTACAAAGAAAGACAAATGTATATTAATATTTTATTTATCTTCAGGATACATGATTTTAGGTAACTTTAAGGTCCAGAGTACGAAAGGAAGTTTATTAACATAGCAAAACTTTTTGACACAGTAAGCATAAGATGTGCAAAAGCTATGACACTCATATCCTGGACCCTCCCGAAGAGGTTTGCATTTCTGCATTCTGGGGTGATGGCACTCGGTGTACTACTCCTGGAAGAGCGGAAAGTCCCCTTAAGTCATAAATTCTGGTAGCTCACTGCACGGCACAAACTGCCCATGAGTGTTTCCTTTCTATGTCTGATCAGACTGGTTTCAAGTGGCCGCTTTCCAGAAAATCCCTGCCACGACAAGATGCCACACACTCATGTCAGAACACAGAACCACCAGACCCAAAGTTGCTCAAGAGAAACAATTATTTGGTATCAGACAGAAAAGACTGAGCACTATCTTTTAGATTAAAAAAACAGAAAAAAGTATTAATGAATAAGGAAATGAGACAGAGGCAGCCAAATGCTGTCCTGAGCCATCCCGCATGCCGGGAAGAGAAGAGACATAGGGGTCCAGACAGCAGATCTCCCGAAAGGGAAAACCCGGGATGGAGTGAACATCGATGATGCATGGCCCTGAAGGGAAAAGCATGTCACAGAACAGGAGCCCCTGGAAGCTGGGAGAGAAGTCACTCCTCAGCTCAGGGACTAACACTCGCCTTCTTAACATGGATGGGCAGCTGCTTACATTTCTAGAGTCAAACCTTGACTGTCTTACCTCTGTGCTTCTCTTTTTAGCTTTACTGAGATCCTTTCTGTTCCTAGAATGTGTCATGCTTGCTTATGTCTGAGAGTTTGCTGTTTCCTGAGTCTAGAATGCTGGCTCTTTCCTCTTTGCCCTTTAGTCACCAACTTCATGTGCTTCAGTTTAAATCAGTTTCCCCATAGAGCTTTCTGGACTCCTGCTCCCACCTTCAAAATCAAGGTTTGATGTTCCACCATAGCTCCATGTACATCCTTTATAAAGCACCTTGTCAGTGTCACTTAGGTGTTTGTGTGTATCTTCTAATAGACTAAGACCCGTGATGGCAGAGACTGTATTCATTTTGTTTACTTTTGTATCTTCAGTGTAGTATGACGCCCAACATGTGGTAGCTGTTTAGTAAATATTAAGTGAGTGAATGAGCAAATGAAGGAGTTACCTCACCCTGGAAATTTCCTGTGGATGGCTCTGTGATGAAAAAAAATATAGAGAGATAGATATAGAGATAGAGATAGATATAGATATAGATAATGATAACCCATACTCATTACATTTCTATTGTATGCCAGCCACTGTGTGAAGCACATTAAATGTAGTGTCTGATTTACCTTCAAAACTCTAAATTAAAGACTCTTATATTCCCATGTTATAGATGAGAAAATTGAGATTCAGAAAATTAGAACAAATTCCCAATATTACACAGCTAATAAATTTGGAAGCAGGAATTTGGGTTGAAGTCTATATAGTTTCAAAAACATTTGTTTCCAGAAATTTCTCAATGTTTTTAGGATACACGGGAAAAATCAAACAATTACTTACGGAGAACTTCCTACACATGAGTAGCTGCGCACAGCAGCAGTACCTGGCTTTGTTTCCTTGGTTGTTTAGATTCAGCATTAGGCAGTTAGGAATGGGGTTATAAACCTGGCCACGAGATCACCAAGGTGAAAATAAAAACAGTTCACACGGCAGACAAATTAAAGTAGCAACTCCTATTCACTACAATTTAATTCAAAATTAAGCATACCAATTGCTGAATCCTTTTACTAAAGAAGGGAAGCCATCAAGTGTGGGTCCATTAATAACTAGGCCCTTAGCAGCACTCTCGCGGTGTGTGTAAACCGGGTGAGCTTAAATAGTGGAGTGACAGCCAAATCTGAGTCAAAAGGTGAAGAGAACAGTTATAATCTATATGTAACCATCCCTCCCAGTGCCAGAAAGCTGGCGTGTGTGATCAGGTGTGGGTCTCAGCAGGAGCACCCCCAGGCCAGCTCAAGGCTGGGCTTTCCATATTGTGGCCTGAGAGGAAGTGCAGTTTAATGGCTCATCTACCACCTGTTGCTGGGCAGGGTAAGTGATAGCGAGAGCTTGCTGGACTCTGATTACTAACTCTCTTGATCAGGAAGTGCTGTGAACAGGACTTTTTTGTTGTCTTTACAAAGAGATTCGTTCTGTCGATCCTTATTGAAAACATACAGAAGAGCTTGGGTATCAGGATTTCGAAGAAACAGAATCTTCAGGGCTGGATGAAATAGGTAAGGAAATGAAGAAGAAGCAACAGGGAGGGGGAAATCTCAGAAAACAAATCTCATTATTTCAATCCTAAAGTTTTAGGCCCCAGGAATATTAATAGCTGTGCTGGCCAGAACCGTGGCCTCAAGCCACGTGTAGCTCTCGAAAACTCGAAACGTGGCTTGTCCAAATGGAGGTGAAATGCACACTGAGTTCCAAAGTCTTAGGACGAAACACCATGTGAAGTATTCATAAATAACTTCTTATATTCATTAAATGTTGACATAGTATTTTAGGTTTAATGGGTTAAATAGAATATGTTATTAAAGTTCATTTCACTTGTTTCTTTTTGCATGTGACTGCTATACATTTTAAATGTACATATATGGCTTTCATTTATGACTATTAAATAGCACTGGTTTATAGGATTGTTACATATATTATTTTATTTAATCTTACTTCAGCAGGATCTTTAATCCTCTTTAATCTCAACATTTTTTATTTAGAGAGTCTTTAAATCTTTAATGAACTACAGATAATGCTGTTATCAATCCTCAAAAAACTACTTTTATACTTCAAAATATAACAAGAATGTTCTTCTTGTATTTTGATTTTTTTTTACTCATTTTAAAGTTTAACTCAATTGTGAGTTACAGAGTGAGAACTTAATGAAATCTAGTGTAAAAAAAAGTTAGAGAAATAATAGTGCCTCTTGCTACCAACAGCTGTTTGTTTTCTGTGAAAAGAGAGGTCTAATATGGAACCAAAATGGAAGTGGAAACTAAGAAGTTTGCATATTGATCCTTTGCCATTGCTGTTATTTTCACATAAGGTATACTTTAAGAAAGTTCTCATTATGAACATGTTAGTATGAAACAAAGGGTCTTATGAATATTTGCATATAATGTACATTTAGCATAAAAATGTAAGCATGGGCCACATATTCGCAAGATTTTACAAATAAAATAGCATTGCTATAATTTTTAAAGGTGTTGTTATTTTTTACTTTTTAAAAATAGTCCTGGCTTTTTGGAAGCAGAATTTTCCCCAGATGGTTTAAAAATAGAGATTTAATGAAGGGCAAGGTTAAGAACAAAACAAGAAATCAATACTAGCAGTAGGAAGGTAGGTGTTAGTTCACCGTAACCAGGCTGATGGAATAACATTGTCAAATAGTTTTACAAGATTGCAAAAAGAGCCTGAGACAAGGGGAAAGGCATCCTCTGAACTCCCTGTGGTCAGAAATGCAGTGCCAAGCAGGGAAGTAGCAGGGGAGAAGTATTGTGAACAATCTCTCTCCCTAGCTTACAATCTATTCTCTTGGTTGAGCAAGGACTCCGAGAAGGATGGAGAGTGAATGGCAGGAATCAAGTAGAGAATAATTAGCACATTTATGAACCAATTTTTGCCCAAGATTATTTTATCTAGGGTCTAAAGCAGTGTGAGTAAGCATAGTGACCAAGGGGAAAATTAAAGTGCTATAATAAACCCTAACAGAAAGGTGGTTAATTAAGTAAAAGGTGCTACATCAGAATGAAGAACATTAATATGGAATAATTTATGCATTGGTAATGGAAATCCATGGGAGTCATAATGTTATAGAAGGACAAAACAATAAATGTTAGATGTAGAGACATTGTAGTGCTTAAGTTTCTCTTTTGATTAATTTATGAATACAAATTATAATTTATTGCAATGAATAACAATTAAATTAAAAGACATTGAAGACTTAATTATATAATTTCAAAATGGAAAATGGATATCTTGAAAGAAATTACCAAATGATTAGAAATTAGTAATTAGAGAATGCTGTTTTCAACTTTTAATATTTGACATCTATTTTGATCATAGTGATTTTGGGTTACAACTCTAGAGAAAATTTTAAATCTCAAGTATAAAATAGCATAGACAATTTTTTCAATACTCTATCACATCCTAGTACCCTATACAATTAATTTTATAGACAAATAAAATGGATTCATAAAAAGAAATATGTGCATAATAGTGTTTAATACTAGCCTCCAAACTTTTCTCATACTGTGTGACCCAGCCTTAACTTGAGAATGACCATTCCCTCCTCTTCTCTCATGATGAAACAGTGCCTCTATCCAGAAAGCCTTCCGAACTGTCCTCCCACTCCTAGCCCATTTCTGCTTTCAGATGGGGGTGAGACCAACATCTTAAAATGACATGTGTTGTAGATTCTTGAACTAAAACTAATATTTAGATACAAACTCCCAGTTATAAAATAAAGTGATGGGGATGCAAAGTGCAGAACGGTGACTATAGCTAATAATACTTTATTGCATATTGGACAGTTGCTGAGAGAGTAGATCTTGAAATATGTCATTACAAGAAAAAGAATTTTGAAGCTATGTATGGTGACGGATGTCAACGAGACTTACGTGGTGATCATTTTGCAATATATACAAATATTGAATTATTATATTGCACACCTAAAACTAATATAATGTTGTATGTCAATGATACTTTGATAAAATTTTTTTTAAATTAAGAAAAAGAAAAAGAAAACTTGAGATGGATAACATATTGCTTCTGCCAGTGTTTGGTTGAGATTCTGTTATCAGTTATAGTTCTTGACCCAGGAACAGCAAGCAGTGCTGTAATTCTGTACCATTGAGTACAGGAATATATATTACATTTTGATATAAATACAGGAAGGTGAGAAAGGTAATGATTTTGAAAGGTCTAATTCTTGTTCTCACTCTGCTAGAAGGTCGTCATTACACTTGCTGGCAAGGTAACCATTGTCATCAAGGCTTCTTTCAACTTCCTGGACAAGTACTCCATTGAACCCCATTAAACTTGGGGAGGTTATTGTAACTTGGGTGATTTCAGTATATGTACTGGAAAAACCCCATCACCTATACAAAACCTCAGTCATGCTGTATAGATTATCTAGTTTAAAACATCACAGACTTCTGATGTGCCTACCAGCTTTAAAATATAACCCTAAATAATGGCACAAATTGACCCATTGCATGAAATTACTTAGGATAAGAATTCTTGTCATTCCTAATATCTATTTTTTAAAATATCTTAAATTATTTATGTATACACATAGCCATATTATTTGGGTGTAATTTCCATTCAACTTTCTTTGAACTTTCCTAATCGTAAAACATTCCAGAAATACATCATCTTCCCAAAAAATAAATTCTTAACTCTGGACCAAACATGTTAAAATTCTTATTGAACAAGTCCAGAGTGGAATCCAAGACTCCGTATTTCAAGGAAACCCACTTGACCCCAGCCCAGAGGACTCCCACGATCAGGCAAGTCTGATAAGAACCACTTCAACTGAACAGCAGTTGGCCATATTTGAATTATATTATTTTAAAGATGTACTCTGAACCACTTAATTTTATTAAATAAAATTAATCACTTTCTTAAATAAAGTTTGTGATATATAGAAATAGGTATATTCCCAGTAATTTCTATTTTCAAAAGGAGATTTGCATAAATGCACATTCAGTAAGACAAAATTCTTGATGTAAACTTTTGGGTTTATAAACAACCATTCTTATAAAAAAAATTTAATTTTTTTGTGTGTGTATTTCATGGAAAAACCTTCAATCATTTAATGCAGCCAAAATACTGAAATTTTTCAAAGTAACCACCATTTATTGCACATGGACTATATATAAGATAATCTTTATACATAATTGTATTTATTCTTCTTAAAAATGTGTGCAAGGTAGTGTTTATTTTTCCAATAAGGAAAGCAAATTTCAAAAGTTTAAGTAACATGTCCAAAATCCCACATTAGTCTATGAGGGTTGTCCCATAAAAATCCAGCCATAAATGCCTCTACTTTTTATATTATATGGCTAGATACTTTCTAGCCCTTGTGAAACAGACAATTTCTGGGTATCACACTGCCTCACAGGAAAAATATTGTAACAAACTAATTTACATGTAAAACCCAATCAATAAGGGATTTTTCATCTGTACATTTCTCTGGGAATTTATTTTCATTATTTAACCATAGTGAATTTGATATTTAATTTACCTGTATAAATATATAGTTCATGTTTAGAAATATGACAGCTTGGCTTTTAAGTAATTCAGTCATCAGTAAGAAAGAAATGCTGATGATATCACTGATTATGAATGACTATTAGGATGTAAACAGCACAGAGAAAAATATATACTTAAATTGGTTATTATGGGGATGTTTTTACAATATCTTTCTAGATAAATAACAATATCCCCTGGGTTCATAACCAAATAAATGAATTTACAATAATCTGTGGAGATGTTTAGAAGTACAAGGAAAGAACCATACTGTTTAAATAATGTCAATTTTTAAAATTGCCATGCTTCTCAGATGTTGCTTCTGCTATAGCCATTCAATCCTTAGCCAAGTAGACAGAGAAATAGTCTTGATAAACTTTTAACTTGTCAGCAAAAATAGTTCCAGAAACAAAATAAATGATATATTCAGCCTTACTGAGAGAGAAAGAGAGAGAGAGAGAGAGAGAGATGACAAGATGTAGTCTTTATACACATATTTAAGTGCAGTTATTTGAGCCTAAAATGGTTCTTGAAAATTATCAACTTAATTGTTCTATTATCAATTTGGAAGATCTTTTTTTGAGAACTAGAAAACATGTTTTTGGCATTTAAATAAGCTAATTCTTCTGTACGAGAAATGTCTAGCTAATTACATACGAAACACAAAAGGAAGTCAGACTCCTTAACTTTAGCTATTCTATTCTTTTTATTCTCTTCCCAATAAAATATATGAAAGTTAGAGAATTTACATTCGTGATTCATTTTGGATACTTTACTAAATTACATTTGTTTTCTTAATTACATTCAATATAATTGAAATTGCCAATATTGTCATGACCATAAAGTATGTCTATACTCACTCTTTCTAGAACCAAAGAATTTTAGACACAAAAAACACCTTTGCATTAAATTAGCCTGATCCACAATTAAATGGTTATTCACAAGATATAGAAAATATAAGCTCAACTTTCCATTTTTGTTCCACATTAAATATAATAAGAAAGTGGAGTAATATCAAAAGAACTTTAATAATAATATATTTTGTATTCTATTCTCAGCCAAATTATAATTCCTGCACAAAAGCAATGCAAAGATATTCTCAAAAGTCTTTGAATTCAGAATATAATCTATTCAGGTGCAAAAAAAATAAACAAAAAAGCAAAAACAAAAGAAACAAACTCAAGAATGTTCTCTAGAATATTTTTTCATCCAAAAAGGTAGCAATAACAAAGGAAAAATTACTGAGACTTACCTTCAAGTTGAATTTTTAAGGATAGCATTAAGCAAGGGTCAG
Organism: Lyroderma lyra; assembly: GCA_004026885.1. Taxonomy (NCBI): domain Eukaryota; kingdom Metazoa; phylum Chordata; class Mammalia; order Chiroptera; family Megadermatidae; genus Lyroderma; species Lyroderma lyra. The sequence goes on along the minus strand of PVJL010000719.1, from coordinate 165,815 downwards.
GGAAGAAGAAAGTTATATTCTATAAAAGTGGGTAAATTTGCATAGTGCTATTTTTAACTTTGATTAGTTGGTTTAAGGAAACCTTACAATTTTTAATATAACCACATATAAATTTTTATCTAAATGACTATATTCCAAGCTTGTTTTTAAGAAGGAGAAGTGAAAACAACATCAATAAAACATAAATATTTTGAAATTTTTTTCTTGCAAATTTTATCTTTGTAAATAGCAATTAGCCAAGGAGAAAATTGGGTTACCATCACCAGAATCAGTAGAAAAAAACACATGTCAGACTTAAGAGATGTAACCAAAACTACATTCAGTGTAAATGTTACTTTCATTATTTTTAAAATAAATGAATCTCTTGAACCATTTTCCTGCTCAAGCCTGCTCCTACGTCTTTGGAGTGTACTTCCTCTCCAATAAACTATCTCTTTGTTTCACCTCTTAAAAAAATAAAAAATAAATAAAATGAAATATTCTAATAAGGATTTAACATAACACATAGGAAAAAATAAGCAAAATCTAAGAAATTCAGAAGGAAATAAATAATGGAGCTTCAAGCAGAAATAATTACATAGCAAAATAACTGAAATGACACATGAGATTTTGTAAACAATTATATAGAAGAAACTCTGATAAATTATTAAAAAATGAGAAAGGGGATATTTTAACCATTATAGAATACATTTTAAAATGAAATTCTTCTAAAAACAATTGATACTAATATATGTAATAATTTCAAGAAAATGGACAATTTTCTAAAGAAAATATACAAATAGTTCAAACTAATTCAACAAGAACATAAACATAAAAATCTTAATAATGTGAAACTTGGAAAGAAGGAAGCAAAATAATTATTCGCAGATGATACAATGTAACACTTGAGACTCACTTAAAATGAAACATGCATAGAAAAGTCAAGAATAGAAGGTTATCTTTGGATAGAATTGTAGTATCTACTTTTTTTTTTTTACCACTTATTGCTGATTTCTAACACTTCTTATTTCATATGTACTGCCTAAATAATTTAAACAAAAATAACAAAAAAATTATCTGTAAATAATAACACTAGAAAATACTAGCAAAGGGGGGGAAAAATTTATTCCCTTGATGCTAAAACCATTAACAGCCTTATAGATGCTCTCTCTGTCTCTCTCTCTCTCTCTCTCTCACACACACACACCTATTTATCCAAACATATATGTGTGTGTGTGAATTCATAGTATATATAATGATGTTTTTCAACTTGGAATATTATTGACTTCAGATATCATGGGCATCATTTTATATAAATACATATATTTATCCCACGCATTTCAACAACCTGATGTAGTAGTTTCTTGTATGGGTTTAGGACAAAATTTTAACTGATCCCCCATTAACGGAATTTAAGTTGTTTTCATGTTTTAATTTTTACAGCTAACGTTTCAATGGGCATTCTGTCTTGTATGTCTTTTTGTACTTACGTATTACTGTAATTGATTGCTGTGTAACATACTACTACAGAATTTAGCAGCTTAAAATAGTAATTTATTTTATCTCAAGGTTTTGTGGCAGGAATTCATAGACGATTCTTCTGTTTCACATGACATAAATGGAAGCCATTCAGTGGTATTTAGGTGTCAGACATGCTGGCCTAGAATGCTAGGCAACTTCCCTTTTATGAATGGCACCTTGATGAGGATGATTAAAAAGCTGGCCTCAGCAGGGACTGTGGACATGAAGTGCCAAGTCATAGGCTCTTCAGTATGGAAGTCTCAGTGAAGTTGGGCATCTCACACAGCAGTTCAGAGCTTAAGGAAGAGTGTTCCAAGAGGTGCAAATAGAAGCTGCAAGGTGTTTTATGGCCTAACCTTGGAATTTCCGTATCATCACTTTTGCTAATTACTACTGATAAACTACAGCCATCCCAAAGTTAAGGGAAGGGAATTAGACTCTAACTCCCAATGGAAGTAAATAACTGCATCGTCTTTAATTGAACACAGTGAGTAAATCTAGGGTCCTTTGAAGTAAAATTGCATGATCAAAACATATGCATATTTTAAATCACTTTCCAAAATGTTCATACCAAGAAATTAAAAAAAAAATTTAGTGTGCACTTTCAAAATAGACCTGTGCATCAACAACTTGATTGTCTCTGAATGGCCCTCAGAGATATTTAATGTTTCCTATTGGGCTGTTCATTGGAAGTCAATGAGTGATGTGAAGCGTGCAGCTGAGCAAATGAAATAAGACTTCTGATAGAAAGGCTCAGAAAATTAAGAAACATGTTTGAGACAAACAATTAGGAATTCTCCTTTATCTGTAAAGCTCACTGAAACTCTAAACACACAGATTTTTAGATGCTTTATAATGTTGTTCAGGACTCTCTCAAAGGTAAATAATTGATCTACTGTGCTGAGAGGTGGGGTTTCTAATGGTACAATTAACCCTATTAAAATTAGACCTATGCTGAGACAATAAATCTCTTTGTGTTTTGAATCATCTTTAATTCATCTTCATGGGTTGCTCTGTGGATTTTCTTTCTTTTTTTCATTTCCTAAAGCTGGTGGAGTAAGAAGAATTTGGAATCTCCCTACACTTAGGTGGGGATGCTGCCCACATGCCTAACATTCTCTACTTGAAAGTGTTATCTAGCAATGGCATCTGCTATGTACAAGAGAACTCATCTAATGATGACTTAAAACGTAACATTCATTGTTAACAACGAACCTGGGGATGCATGGCCTTAAGATAGGTCAGCAATTATGTGATATTTCCAGAGATTCCATTTCTTTCTATCTTTTTACTCCACTGTTGGTTTATAGTCCTCCTGTTTATTGCTTCATGGGGGTAAAATGGCTGATTTTGCTGTGCGTATAATACCCATATTCAAAACTATGAAAGTGGAGAATAAGCTCTCCTTTCATGTTATTCCTTTTTATAATGTAGCAAAAGTCTTCTCCAAAGCTCCCTAAGAGACTGGGAAAGAGATGACCTGACCTTCCCATCTCTATGTAAGTTGTTAAAGAAGAGGTTAGGTGGGCATGGCTTTCTGTTAGTGAACCAATAGTTTCGCCACACAAGACAAAAGAGAAAGCTGATTGAGTCGTAGGATAAGGTTGAAGAAGTCCACCCAAGAGTGTTTCTAGAATAAAAATAAGAAATCTTTGTGGGTTACATATGGTCCAGCCTAATTTCCCTGTACAGGTCTAGCAAATAATGGAACCCAAAGTATTCTTAATGCTTATTCAAGCTCACCTTTCTTGGAGTCCTAACAACAATGGATTTTAGTGAGCTTGCTGTGAATTAGGAAATTTAGAATTCTCTTTCTCTCCCCTGCCCCCACCTTCTCCTCTAAATCTGATCTTAGTATCTGCATTCCATCTGTGAAACTCGTGGGTTTTTTATTGCTGGAGGAAAGAACAAAGGAAGTTGATAGACAGGGAAATAATATAATATATGGGAAAAAACAGGAATTTTGGAAATGCTAGATAAGGAATCAAAGTTTTATTGTTGGATCTGCTGCTAATTATGAAATCTGTAGGTCCTGTTTAACTTATTTAAATCTTAGTTTCTACATCTGTAAATGAGATCGTGGCTGAAGATAGCATTCAGGGCTATATTCATATTTCGTTATGACTCTGTCACATAGTACCCAAAAGCATAATTAAAGCTGAAGGAAAGCTGGCTTATTACTAATTGGAGTCCCATCATCAGTTATTATCATCATCTTCTTCATCACCATCTTCACTGAACTTGAAATGCCAGGCAATACTATATGCGGATCGTATCAGATAATTCAATCTTTACATTAATGCAAGATGTCAATTTTATTTTTTCTCCATCTTTAGATATGAAACAGTTAAGACTGGGTGTGGTTATTTTGCCAGAACCACTTGGAAATTTGCAGGACCAGGAATTAAACAAAGTTATAATTTATTACAGAGGCTGAATACTTCCCCATTGTACCATTAAAAACCAAGGAAGATCTCAATGAACTATGAGATGAGTGTAATTGTTTTGATTTTCAAATAAAACTTATTAAAATAGCACCAAAATAAGAACCTACAAGCTCTTGATATTTCACCAACAAACTCCAGCCAGAACGATCCCACCACAGGATTTGTGTTTACTTGGAATGTTTGTAAGCAGTCCACACAGATTTAGGTAGGGGCACTCAAGGCTGGCCATTTTCCAAGATGCCTAAACATGGATGAGTAAGACAGGCTGATTTTTAGATAGTTTTCTAACTCTCCTACCTGAAAAGTACGTTTTAAAACAGAAAATGGGTGGCAGAACAGCTCGTGCTAAGAAAGTAATTGAAGGATTTGTTATGTTTCCCTCATGCACCGAAGGGATTAAAAGGCGGCCCTGGTCAGAGCAGACGGACAGGCAACGCATCGGATGGAGCGGATATAACAGGAAGCTTGTAATAGCCTTAGGTTAAGAAAGAAACAGATCCTTTGCCAAAGCAAACTCCTGCCAATGCTCCTTCTGCACAAAGTGGGTTGGCAGTCAGCCTGCACGGTGCTGTTTGGGGCCAGACTCCCATGAGGGGACAGTGTGGAACTGCTACTTACATGCTCAGAAAGTAGAAAAGGCAAGCCTGTTTTCTTCTTTTTCCTTTTGTTGCTATAACTGAATAGGAAAATATTTGTATTTTCTGCACGAAGCTGGGAAGGGTGCTCGTGACAGCTAGCTGTTCAGACACATTTGCACCTGAACCAAAATGAAACGCATCGCAGAGAGGGAAGGGACGCTGGAGTGAATAAAACTTCACCCCCTGTTTAATGGCAATTTGGTGTATTTTCTGAGACAGGGCCTCCTGAAAAGCTTAAATACCAGCTGTGCCTAGAAGTATGCACCTGAAGCCTCACAAGCAAAATAGGAAGCGGAACAATTTGTGAATACAGGTTTTTCTTTCTTCTAGTAAAGCTAGATTGGCAAATATTTGTATTTTTCATGAAAAAATACATTCATTGAATTGGTATTTTGAAACATACTAGATAGAATTACAAGTTTAAAAGCCGTTTACACCCTTCTACATCAACAGAGCAGTTCTTTCACAGCAAGAACCACACATCTTTAATGAGTTTGAATTTGAGGATGAGGAAACAAGCAGAGAGTAAAATCTACCCTCTCCTTAGGTATAACCAGAGTAGAATCTGCCCACGCCAGCGGCTTAGGGGTGTGTCTGAGCAGTGACTCGGCTTGCGAAAGGCTTACCGGAATGAGGTGTGTGACCTTTTGACCCAAGTAGCAACCAGACAGGCCATGAAGTCAGGAGAGGAGATGGAAATGGGGAGAAAACATACAAGTAAAGTGAGAAAGCACTTTCTCCTGGAATTTCCATCAGTACTTTGTGTTTGCTTACTTGGAATCCCCTAGTTGAAAAGAGAAATAAGAAATGAGCCAAAAGAGCTGACTTTCTGTCAATAAGAATAACGATAGTCTTCATTTTTAAATACAGAGCTACTCTGTCCAGTATCTGTTGGAGAGATGTGGGACACAGCCGTGCACACAAGATTGGTGGCTGTACCACACTGTGCAAAGATGATGCAATGTCGGTGACCCAAGGAGCAGTAACCTTAATAGGTATTTTCCTGAAATGGAAATCCTACAAACCAGGATTACGTGGATAATTTCCAGTGCTACTTAATTTTTTACAACCTGCATGGACATTTTCTAGTACTTGTACTTTATAACCCTATTGGGAAACTGAGGTGATTTCTTTTTTAAAAAGTAAACCCATACATTCTAAAACAACTCTGACTTCGTTAGTTTTTCCAACTATTAAAATACATTATTTATTTGGTGGAAATGACCCTATGTCTCCTTTTTATTGGAATGTCTCAATTGGAGAACCCAAACTTAAACCTGTCTTTTGTATATATGAGACAAGTAATTACCTAAAAGGTATGATTTGAGGGATTCCAGAAGACTCCCCAAATAAAAATGTAGCCTTCTATATTGCCTGAGTGTCCACAATTTGGTGATTCCATGACTTATAGGATGCAAACTCCAAGTGTCCTCTTTTGCAAGACAAATAGTATTCCTAAGGTAGGTAAAGCCTTAGCATAAAAGAAGTTATCCAATTATTTTCCTCCCTACACGATCAACACAGAAACAGGAGGCCCTTCTCCCACTACTCCAGCAGGCAAACTCATTTTGGCCTTTCAAAATCCAGTTCAATTATATGACTTCAGCATTTCTACTTCAAGGGAAAACAATTGCTCCTTTTTCTTGTTTGACCTGCATCTAACCCTGTGTGAGTTCAGTCAAAATGGTGACTTGATTATTTCATACCTATTTACGAGCAAAATTTAAGAAAACATCTACTCAGATATTAGATAATGAAAATACAGTTGTGTACCAAAAAGGGAGGGATAGAATTTGTCTACCTGGGATCTACCCGTTAAGAGATTGCATTTTTCATGGAAAATTTTAAAACAGATAATAAGCTATCTAAATACAAGTCTGTCTTTTATTATTTCTAGGTGATGGGAATCCTAAACAATCTCAGTGACAAAATATTCCCTTCCATCAGAGGAGACTATGCCCACAACCTCTCCCCCACCACTGCCAAAGTGAATTATTGACTTTTATATTTATTCTTACATTCCAAAGCATACTCTAATTTCTCAACCTCATCACCACTATAGTAATCACAGATTCAGCTTTCAGATATTTTATTAGTTTTTCTGTTCCACTAGATAGAAAATTTGGTTGGGCGATGCTTTGAAGGTCTGTTTTTGGTCTTAAAGTGATCTTAACTAGGATCCATTTTCTATGACACATTGAGTGAATTATACAATTTAGTTAGAAAATACAAGTTAATTTTGTTCTCACATGGTCTCATTAAATTCACCATTAGTGAGTCAGGGGTTATGAGGCCAACATTTCTTCAATGATATTTTTAATTTATAATATATCTTAATTTTTCAATTTGGCAGTAAAATCATATAAATGTTATTTATATTGGCAAGAAAAATTTATCAATTAACAGAAATAAGTAAGTGTAGGAAATATTTGTCATTAATAGCTGTCCAACTGTTCCAACTTGTATGGTCACTTCACTAATGGTGGGCACCATAGGGGAAAATGTGCAAAATATTTTCAAGGACCTACATATACCTGCTGGATTACGTGTTTAAAGGAGCAAAAGCAGTGTCTCTTTCCCTTCATGAAACGTACAGCATGTCAGTACAGATAGAGAACTTGTGTTTATTAAATAATCTCAGAATTAAATTTGAATGAAGAGAATATTTAGGGCTTGTAGGAATTCCCAAACTGGAGTCTGCCAGCCGATTGTTCGGTGGCCAGCTAAGGATATGTCATGAGAAGATTTTGTCATCTTCACTGATAAGAACCTTATGGGTTAGAGACCTCATTTTTCTTTGCAAGCTCTTCATGTATTTTTCCTTCAAAAAGTAGTTTCAACACTTTCGGCAGGTTAATATTTTGATCTATTAGACAACAGAATTTCTCCCTGTACTTATGTGTACTTCATGACCTTCCCCGGAGCTCACACAGCTAGGAGCTTCCAAGTTCCTTTCTCAGGGCAGGGATTTAATAAGAGAAGTCCAGAGCCAATTTCAGATTATAGTTACACGCTAAATAATCTAGAGGGTTGGTTAGATTTCAAGGGACTATAATTTTCACCAAATTCAATCATTTACTTGGTATTTCAACTCATGTTTCATGATGTCACACCTCCAGAAAAGGGGGAACCAGTGGCAGTGAACTCCACCCTTCATCACTGTCATTGCTGCTTCTCCTATCATTAATACTGTCCTTGCACATGCTCATTACAGGGCCTTTCTCTACCTGCCATTTATGATTTCAGAATGATACCCAATCCATTCGTAGCGTTTCACTGTATTCTTCTTCATTAATTCTGCCACCATTCCAAAGCATACACGCTATGCCAAACACTATACTAGTTGCTGAGAAAAGTTAGATCATTTATTCACTCATCTTTGCCAATCGTCCCCTCTAGATTGAGGGGAAATCCATAAGATTTGTTTTTCTGTTTATTTGTTTTTAATTCACAGACTACATACTGGTAAGGAAAATGTCAAACAAGATTTGGTTATTTTTTCCTCCATTGATTTCCATACTATTTATTTTTTTCTCCTTTCTCTTTACTTCACTTCCTTATATTTCACTCTGATCTTGTTTCTCTACCTCCTTATTTCTTATTCCTACAAGTTCTTTTATAATGTCTAGGTTTGGAAACCACTGAATGAAATAAAATTTTACAAATGTACTAACTCTAATGGGAGACTGTTTACTGACTGTAGGGACAGAGCCCTCTCCAGGGAAAATGTCCCCCAGTGTGGTAGTCAGTGCTCCCTTCTATAACCTCCAAATGCCGAATAACAACATAATTACATGCAGTTGCTATAAACCTTGATATAGAACTTGGGAGAGCTCTCACCTGTATACCTTTGTGATATTTTTTGCCAGTTTTTCTTGAATTCTGCAAGTGTAAAGGAAAGAAAAGATACAAAAAGTCATTTCAGAGTATGAAGAGAAAAAATTACAATTTTTTTTATGGACCCAAGCAGGGAAATGCATTCTTTTACAGGTGAAATTGAGCTATTTGGACCTGTGAGGGGAAGCATTCCTCAAAACACAAGAATACTCCAAATTTTCTAAAGATTTAACACACAAACAATTTGGGATGATAGAATGTTTTTGTACCAGTACCTATTTTTGTTCAGGAAAAGTTGACAGGTCATTGCTATATTTGACTCAGACAGGTTATATCTCTTGATGATGCAGCAAACAACATACGAAGGCTACTTACTGAACAAGATGTTTAGTTCAGTCACTTCATCCGCAGTAACATGTCTAAAAACATCTCTGCTGACTGAAATAATCACTTAATCTGAAGCATTTAGTGGGAATAGAAATCAAGCGGTTAATTCATGTATTTGCTGAGTCCACCCACAACTTTTCCCTGATTGTTTCGTGGACAAAGCAGTAATGACCACTGCAGAATCTGAATCTGTCAATAGGTGTGTTAGTAAGCAAGTTAACAAAATTCAGCAAATGTCACTAATGGGAAATATTAATATATGGAATTTTTTAAAGGTCACACTTTGTAAAAGTTATGCAAATTATCTAATTCTTGTCCTGCAGCGAAGTTGACTATTATACAGAATAGTTAAAAACAAAGCAAGAGGGAGGGGCTCAGAGAGGAGGGAGGAGGAGCCAAATACACAGTGACGGAAAGAGAGCTCACACTGGGTGGTGCACACATAATGCAACACACAGACGATGCACTGTAGAATGGTACACCTGGAATCTATGTAATTCTTGTTAACCAATATGTCACCCCAACAAGTCTAAAAAAGAAAGAAAACCAAACAAACAAGGTTACATATTTAAATAAATAAATAAATAAATAAATAATGAAAACAAAGTAAATGATCAAAGAATTGCCCAGTGTGTGAGAAACAAAGAAAAAAAGATCAAGTTATTTAAACAGAAATTATGAAAAAATTTTGTCTGCACATGGTAGTATCTAAGCAAATGTTAAATACATAATGATAGTGACCTTTCAGAAAGTAAAACTTTAGAGGTATATAAGAGACTAAAAAGAGTGATATTAATGAGTTTTTAAAAATGGGTAAATATAATCATATGCTTGGGTAGATTGAAGTATGACAAGTAAACAATACTGTAATTTATTTATCACTTGAAAATCTGCATATTCCAGTTTCTGTGTGATAAGAAATAAACAGCCAAATGACTATCTGGTTCAATGAACTCATTCAGCTACTGTGAAACTGCTATCCTCTAAAAAGTGTGCAAAGTGCAATTGGAAAAGTTGCAGAACACATATTTTAACTTTTCAAAAAATACACATGCAAAGAAAATATAAACTTAGACTTCCTTTGGACTGAAAATGGCTGATAAAAAAAAGAAAGAGAAAACAGAAAGGCTGAGTAAGTGCAAAGCTGTTTTTCTTTGCCTCCCAAAGCAGATTAACTAGTTAGGGATTTCTTTGAATAGCTTAAAAGGTTCACGTTATATCTGGCAGAGTGAGTAGGTAATGATATATGCCTCATTCACCAAAGAAACAAATGTTTTGTTTCCCAACTCTCTGTATTTTGTAGTAAGCTAGGGTGATATAATATACACTAGTATTATTGTAAAACAAGAGTTTATTACTTGGCTAAGTAAGTTGATCTTTGGAAAAGTGTACAAGTGCTTTGAAATAAAATAAAAACTACTTAATCCAATCTTCCTTCATACAATTTCTTTCAAGGAGAACAGACACAGCCTGTTAAAATAACAAAGAATGTAGAGTTTCCATTCATGGACAAAGTGTCCTCATTCAAACTCCCACTCTAAAGCTACCTTGCCCCTCTTCTCAACTTTCTTTGCAGTAGGGAAATGTGATTCCATGAAACCTCCAGGATTTTGTTTTATGTTCACTGGCAGAGCTTTTCACGTCTCACAGACCTGGTGACACCTAAATGACACACACTTCGGATTGTCTTGTTGTGTGGAAAAAGGAGATAAAGGGAGGAGGAGAAACCTAAAACAGGTGATCAAGGGCAACGTGGCAGTCACAACTGGTCCTGAGATGTGGCCAAGCTTAGGATCACTTGGGAGATAAAATAATCGCTTCAGTGAAATGATTTCACAAGAAGTGTAAAATTACAAACCAAGGCCTGAGAATTCTTCCAAACCTAGCAGCCCCAGAATGAAGATTTGCAAAGGAGAAAGTTAAATCTTCAGAATCTTTAGCCAGAACACAGCAGAGACTGACATAAAATTTAAATGTAATTAGTAGACCGTGTCTGACTTGGAAGGGACTGGAGCTGTGTTTGCATTTTACATAAGATGGGAAATTCTGAATGGCAATGTTTGCATCTGTCCTGGGTGATGAGATCAAATATTTTAGAATGGAATGCTATTTGACCACATATGTATGTCACTGCTACTAGAATTCTGCTATAGATGTTTACATGGTGGTATATATCTATTTAGATTCTTTATAAGAAATCACAAATGATGCATATTTTTAAGTTTCAGAGGGATTTCAAACAATAGATTTCATACTGATTTGATCAAAATATTTATATACCTCTGACTTTCTGTCTTGATAGCAGTATGTCTTTAATGTATTCATTCCCAAAGGACATTTTTTAAGTGTGTTCAAATAAAAAAATCATAAAAGGTTGAGATGTGATTTTCACAAGATTACAAAATGTAAAACAAATGTCAAAGTAAATTTCTACAATTGCTTTTGATTACAGCATTTTGAGATTCTTGAGCATTTTAGGAAATTCTTAAACCAGCATTTTTTTTTTTAAACAAAACATAACCTCCCTTGAACCTAACCACATTTCTTTCCCCTCCTGTCCGTCAGATCCTTGTACTTCTTTTGAATCACTGTTTGTTAAGACAGGCCCCTAGGGCAGAAAGCATTTGCTGGGCTAGCTTCCATTCCAAAAAGACTTTTCTGAGGACTGAGATCCTCTTCAGCATTAAGAAGGCATGGCCTTTTCTAGGAGGTCTTTTTATCAGACTCCTGTCCCCACTGTCAGTGTGAGCAGCTCCCAACTTTTGAGAAAAAAGAATGAAATCAAGTGTGAACGGAGGGTACAAACCAGAGTTTTTATAGTCAATGAGAATATTTATTTCTTCTCTGAAAGTTCGGTAGTGGCTAGAGTTACTAATGGGACCGATCGTTACCAAAACATATCTGTATCACTGGCTTTTTTTTTTTCAGTTCTGAACACAAGTGTATTATACAACAACAATAAAGTACCTCCTTTCAGCTAATGAGTTCAAAACTGAATCTAATCTTAGTAGTTATATGAGTCAAGCAGCAGGGCTCATGCCCATTTAGGAGAGCATTTCTGTGAGTCACAAAAGGAGGGCCAGGTGGGAATAAAACGCACATCTACTCAATCTCTTTTCAGTGTTCCAGCTACGAGAAAGCACTAGCTAGCTTCGTCGAGTTCCACTCAGTCGGCTGCTGATTTGACATCATGATTAATTATATACATAAAGTTATAACTTTCTATTTATCAAACATTATAGATTCCATGAGGATTGTAATTTTGAACTTGGTCTATTTGTGCCAAATTGCCTGAAAATAATAATTAGAGACAATTTAACGTAATAAGTACACTAGTTTCAGATAAATTACCCCTACAGAACGTTAATTGTATTCATTAAACAAAGGGATAAAATTCCAAGGTCATATCTATTATGGTTTTATGTTTAGAAATCATCTTCAATTTCTTTCTTTTTAACCCAAGACAATAATTTAGATAGAGTGAAGAGATATTTAGCTAGTAAAATGATTGCATTAGTGTTATTTTTTTAATTAAAATTCCACTTAAATTCACCAAAAATCAATTTATACCTATATTCTGATGATGTTTCTTTCTGTATTGCTCTGAGTTTAAAATCTCTTTATTATATAAGCAATATAAGATTATTCGATTTTGAATTTTTTCCAGTTTACTAGTTTTGTTATCTTAAATGAATGAGTATAAAAGTAAATATATCAAGAAAAGCATACTGAATTTTACATTGGGAAGTCTATCTAGAACATTTGTTTGGAAATTAATGATAAGTAAAATTTAAACAGAATAAATGTCTGCAGACATCTGTGAAACTAATTTTTTTTAATTGTTATAATTGTTGATCCTGAAGAATCAAAGTTTAATCAAGGTCTGGGTACAGCCTTAATGACTAGAATAAAATATAACTTTTACAGAGAAAGAGGTGAATTGTATATCTTTTCACCTGAGTTAATCTTTGTTGGCACACCTCAGAGATAGTATATATCATAAATTTTTGGTGCTGAAGCAGGCTGGTAATTCATGCTTTTCTTGATGAAAAGACTCATAAAACATGAGATTCCATTTTCTCAAATTCCAGGTTCAATGTGTAGCCTTCTAATTGCTAATTTAATTACTATTCCTAACTAAAAAGTGATACCTGGGAGATTCCCACCACTACTCTTCAGCTTGAGCTTTCAATGCATTCTTATGAATTGGATTAATACTAGCATGTATTAAAATGCTTAGTCTTATCAACTCAGAAGTGTTAAAATTCAAAGTTCGGCACTTGCAATCTTGGACCACTTTAACCCCATCAAGTATGAATATATCTATTTGTTTATCTTATAGGTATCAGAAACTAATTTGGCAAAATAGAAATTTTGCTTTCTCCATATAAGAAAATAACACAACTATCCAGCCAATTTTTCTAAGTAACGTGTGTGTGTGTGTGTGTGTGTGTGTGTGTGTGTGTGTGTATGTGTGTGTGTATATATATATATATATATATTTATATATATTTATATATTTATATATATATTTATATATATTTATATATTTATAAATATATATATATTTATATATATATATAAAAAATCAGATCTCTCTCTTTTTATCACTCTCAATATACAATCAAGCAGCCCTGAGTGATTTAGCCTAAAAATATAAGCCACATCCATTCACTTATTGTCTCCATAGTTCAAGACACGGTCATCTGTTGTCTGGGCTCCTTCTACGAAAAATTGATGAGTCTCCCAAGTCCCTTCTCCTCCTCCACTCTACATACGCTAAGCAATGATTATTTTATAATATAAATCATATGGTGTCTTCCCTCTATTCAAAAACTTTGGTAGTTCCCATGTCAGTCTCAATAAACGTGAAAGTCTTGCAACACCTATGCGATCTGCCACTGGCTCCCTCTCTCTCTGCCTCACAGTTTGCCCCTCTCCCACTAGTTCACCGGGTTCCAGGAACTCTTATCACTTTTCTCTTCTTCCTATCATGCAGCTGCACATGTGTTGCAAGGCTTCTGTCATTGCCATTTCTGCAGCCAAGTACGTCTTCTTCCAGATGGCCGCACCTTCCTCCCGCCATATATTCAGGTTTCCGCTCAAATTTTTACCTCCTCAGGAAGCTCTTCCTTAATTACTCCAAGTAAAATAGAAATTCTTACCCCACCACTCTCTATTTTTTTACCCTGCCTTGGTTTTCTTCATAGCCCTATTACTGTCTGAAATATTAATAGTAGGTAAGTACTTACTTGCTTAGGTTTTATCTGTCTCCCAAACTAGACTTAAAGACTATGAGAGCAGGGACTTAGCCTGCTGGGTTCAGTCTTCAGTCTCCAGCAGTGAGAACAGAACCAAGTATAGAGCGCAGACGATAAGAACACTTGTGTGGTAAACAAAAGAAATTATTTGTTCCAATGGATTCAGGGAGTCTAAACGGCCCATAAGAAATACATTTCTAATCTGATGCTATTGCTTCGCCCCCAGCGTATTTTTTTTTTCTACTTTTCTATTTTGTTCATAATAAAATGGAATAATAGACCTTTATTTAGATCTAATGTTTGGTCAGGCCAGAGTGATTTCTGTGTCCCTTTACTCCTGAAGTGGTTACAGTCCTCTGTAAACAGGAATTATACAATCTGCCTGCAACGCCCTCCTCAATCTGGGTCCTCCTGGCCAACACCTTCCAAGCTATCTTTTGAAACCTAACTCGACACACCTTTTTCAGGTAAAATTGATGACTCCTCTTCATAGCCTTATAATCTCTCTGTACTTAGATTTTCATATCCAGATTATATTTATTGCTCTTGTTTGTTTATTAGTTGATCTCTTTCTACTAGACTAAAAATTTCTGGAGATTAGAATCTGTGTGTTAGTCGTCTTTGTGCCCCCCAGATCAAAAAAGTCCTTTATTTATTCCACAAATAATCATTACAAAGGATGTTCCAGGTATGAGTTTGATATGTTTCAGTGATAGAAATAATGCCAGGGTGACTGGAGAGGAGACAACAAAGCAGAAATGGTTGGAGGTGGGACAGACCAAGAACCAACATGTTGGATGTTATGCACAGAAAGAAGGTTGCATTTCATTATTTTAAGTGAAATGGGAAGGCATCAGTGGTTAAATCAGGGAAAGATGTGATCTGACTTTTATTTTTCTAAAGTCACTCTGGCTGCTGAGTGAAAAATAGGTTTTTCATGAAATTAGGAGGTCTGTTAGGAAGTTCGTGAAGCAACCAAGTCAAGAGATACCAGTAGGTTGGATTGAGGTAGCAGTAGAGATGAAAAGAGGTTGGATTCACATGTTTTGCAAGACATATAGCAGATACGTAAAATAAGGGAAAGACAGGAATCTCAAATCACTGCTGGAACTTTAGGCTTGAGCAACTGACTGTATTGCAGTGTTATTTACAAAGGTGGGGTGAGTAGGAGGAAGGACTTTAGGCTGTGTATAGAGAATCAAGAGGTCTGTGTGTTGTGTTTTGTTCTATGTTTTTGCTGCATTTTAGCTACCTTTTAAACTTCTAAATGAAGCTATCAAGCAGGCAGTTAGATATACAAATATAGAGCTCAAGATTGAAGAATAAATGATTAATGAATTAATACATTGTGGAAGGTTCGCAAACTAATGTTCTATGATTTCACACATCAAATAAACATCTTTATTTAATAAACAAATAAAAATTACCTCAAGGATTTTCTCAAGTGTAAATTTTATCCTAATTTTTTTCTAATGTATTTTTCTTAAGTTTCCATTTATCTATAGTAGATTCTCTCTATACATTTATACATATAATTTAATGGTTTTATTATATGTTTAATATTTACCTGTTAAAGACATTGCACCAAGATGGCAATGTCTTTCATGAGGTAAATCCCTTAAAAACATTTAAAGACCATTATGCTGAAGAGGTGTCCCAAGCTCCCATTTGTGATAATCTCCAAGATTCTGCCTTTGTACTCTGTATTTATCCTCTTTAGAGATTTTGGGAGCAAGTTATAGGTGAAAGTGTTTCCACAAATGGTCACAAGATCCAAGAATACAGAATAATTATCATCTCTGGTAAAACCAACTCTGGCCTTCCTAAGGATCCTAAAAGGAAAATCATGAAAATTTTGTCCCAAATTTCAGAATTTCTACAACTGAAGTCACCATTAGGAAGTCATTGTTTAATCACCAGGATCTCACCACCTACATATGAAGATAGAAGAATAATATACAGAATTAGAAATAAAGAAAAAATTTTAATAAAGAAAAAAAATGTTACCCAGAGTAAAAATGAAAGTGGCAAAGAGGAGATAATAGATTTTTTATTGACTTATTTAACAACACGTTGTTAATTCTAAATGAAGCTGTTTCCCACCTCATAATGTTCACACCTAGTGCTATGAAAAATTCATAGCATTTTATGGACTATAGCTGTCAGTGCTTCAATAATTTTGGCTCATGAATTGTTGTTGGTGGTGTTTGAATATAATTTGGGGAAAATTTATATCTTACTCTGCAAAATTTTATTTTCCACATGAGTTTTCCAATGGCTTTAGACATTGGAAATTTTTAATTTCCTTCTTGGGAAATCTCTAAAACCTTTCCCTTAAAAAAAAGGGGGGCAACTCCAACTACCACAGATTGACACCAATCTTTTTTGCCTCGGTAATAAAAGATAAATTCAGGTAGTTTGACTTTAAAACCCTAGGAAAACAATTTAGAAGCTATATTAACAAAACAAAACAAAATAATGGGTTACATATAAAGGTAGTTGTTCACACTGACTCCTAGCTAACATGTCTACATGGAAGAATCTAAGAGTATAAAAAAACCAATGCTTCCTCATTTCCTTGGGAGCAAAATAATGTACCTTATTCTTAGATATATTTTAAGTTATAAAAACAATTTAATACTTGTTAAAAGTTTTATACCTATTAAAAAACAATTCAAACACTAAAGAATTATGAATTAGGGTTCCGTGGTGGTGTAGTGGCTAGGCTTTGACATTCTCAATGGCACAGCCTGGGTTCAATTCCCAGCCAGGGAGCTACCCAAAAAAATAATAATTATTATGAAGATTAATAATAATATCACCTTCAACATGTACCTCATTTCATTTCCCTCTCCAAAAGTAATCACTCAATATTTTATATGTATAATACAATTTGTACACATATGGTTTTATAAAGGGATTGCATTATACATATTGTGAGCCCTGTTTGTTTTCAGGTTAACAAAGTATATTTTTAATCTTGTAATGCATACTTCACTTTTCCTATTATTGCACAGCTTAAATAATGCAATTTATAAAGCATGTATACTACTTTTTGCAAATAGTTTATGATTCCAGACTTTGGTGATGTGCAATAAACAATGTTGCTACCACTAAAATCCCTTTATTTCCTGAGTGATGGAGACAGACTAATAAAAATTTATTATGCTCCAACTAAATACATTGAATAAATAGATGGACAGACAGACAAATAGTCAGGTAGCCATTGAGATTCAACAGTTGCCATGACTTTGTTGTAAAATATTTCTGGAAAAAGTGGGATCATATAAAAGAATCCTAGATGGAGTGAATTAATCACTTTTTTGATATCCCACTAGATGTTCGTCAGCATAATCACATTGTTTTTCTAGATGTGCATAAGAAAATGTTATTAATTAATACTTGGGCTAAACATTTACATTTGTCACGATAAGCCCAATTCTTAACCCTCTTTTTACAGGAAGCATCTGCCTTGCTTAAATGTCATGGTCAATAAGTATCTACCGAGAAGAGCAGCATTCTCAATATCACTCTACAGTGTCAAACACACAGTGTGTACTGATTAAGATAATGTACCATTTAAAAGGGGAGCATGCATAGGAATAAGCCATGTAAGCTTATTCACCAAGGAAACTCTCTGATTCAATCTTACTCTCAGAGCAGGACTCTGTAAATAAAAATTTAATCCAGAAATTGTTAACAGGCCATTTCCTACAAATTGTGTAAACATTACTAAAATGAGAAAAGCAAGTGTGATATAGGAGCACCTCTTTTATCTCTGAGACACAAGCAATGGTGAACAAATCAGGTTAAAAACAAGGTGAGACATTAGGCTGAAATAAAGCAAGCCTTGTCATTTGGAATACTTTCTTTGTGCAGAATATTTTAAACTTTTGTCATTTAAAGGTAGGTCGAAGCCATTTAGAAATGTGTTGGGGGTAAAATAATATAGCAACATTATGGGATGAACATCTTTACTTGAAAATAACTTCTACTGTTGTCCCACAGTGATGTAGAAATCCTGGTCATAATATCAACACTAACATAAGATTTTTCAGGGCAGAAACTATGAAAACAATATAGATGAAAATGCTTTATCTGTATTTTGGATGGCAAAACCAAATTAGGCTTTCTACACCAAATGTGAGGTGACAGAAAACACAGCCAATTCAGTTATTTCTCAGTTAGAATGATGAAAATTTATTATAAACTACTATATGGATCACTGAGAGCATTAAAGCTATAAAAACTAGAAATGGACTTCTACTGTCATAGAGGAAATATTTGAGACTGATGGAAAAAACTATTAAATTCTGAATTTCTGAAATACTTGGGATTTCCTTCTTGCACAGTATTCAAGAATTTGGTGGATAGCTGTTTATAATAAGTATTTTTACATCTTTACCTACAAATACCACTTCCTACTTTACCATAGAATCCTGTGCTTTCTCTCCTCATTGTAGGTCCTCTCAACCTACCAGCTAGGCTCTTAAAAAAATCTTTTATGATTTATTACAATCCGGATTTACAGAATTCTTAACTGCTCAGTGGTGGTGTGCTAGCAATGTCCATGTGTGAGAGAGTGGAAATGTGAAAGTTCAGACATTGAGTTCTTGCTGCTTTTGCTAAATGGGTTAAGGAGAAAAAAGGGAACATTTTATAGAGAATGTTTGAAGTTAAAAGGCTTAGTTAATATCATGTTGAGAATGTTCCTAATATTAGAATCCACAGGTTGTATTTCCTAAAAATTCTAGCAGTTAGAACTTTGAACGATGAACTAACTTTCTCAAAATCTACTTAAGAAATGCCCATCTGTATACTGCCTTAATCTAAGATCAGAAAGGACAATATTGCAAGATGATATAGCTATGAGCCAATTATATTACTTTTTTGTATTCTTAGAACTTAAAGATGCACACCTGTTTGAGGAACTAAGAAGGTAGTTAAAATGCTAAATAGTCTACCGAGCATAGAGTATGTTTGAAAGAATATCTTGTAAATGCAGGCTAGTATCATCTCACATTTCTCCCAGTCACATTGCACTTTCACAAGTTTATGCACATCTGCCAACTGTTAATCAAGAGTTTGGTTATAATCAGGGAGGATTCCAGACTCAGTCTGAATCAATGATATTTTGTAAGTTTAATGTATTTATCTTGAGGTTTACAGGCAAGGGACATCTTGCGATTATTATGCTCCCAATAGCAAGTAGTATGGAATATAAACACTAAATGTTCAATAAATTCATATTGAATTAAAATGACTTCAGTTGAATTTAAGAATGTAAGTAATTACCTTTTTATTTATCATAAACATGAATGTTATTAGTTACCAACTTTTTAGCACACTTATTTTCTTTATTGTTTCTCAGATGTCTGATGTGTCTATTTGTCTTAGGTCAGGTTTCCTGGGAGGAGAGTCACATACAGGAAGTTTATGGAGAAGGCCCTCAACAGCCAGGGGGAAAGTAAAGTTAGACCAGGTAGAAGTGGTTGGCTTGCAATTCAGTTTCAACAAAGACTTCATTGTATTACCACAGTTAGCTCTGGATGGGATGGCCCCCCACAGTTATCCAACGTTAAACCCAGGGAATTGACATTTGTACCTCCTCATTGACCAGTTTTGGACGCAACCTGCTTTCAGAAGAGAGAGTTTAACTTCAGGTGAACAGGCGCTCTTCAGTCAAGGGCAATGGGAGAGGGACTTAGCTAAGAGCTGTCAGCCACCCACATTGCCAGTAGGAGAAGAAATGAGAATTTCACTAATGAAGGGGATTGGGGTGGTATAATCCATCATCAACTGCACTATTTTCTCTTAAACCTTTATAATTTGAATTTTTTCACTCACTGCTCTCCAAAAATAAAGAAAGAAAGAAAAGAAAGAAACAAAGAAAGAAAATATTTCCAAACATTATTGATGACTGCATTTTTCAACATTCAACATTCCTAATTCTATAAAAGTGAATAACTAGATCTTGAAAAATTTCCCACCCTGGGTTTCCAAACTTAATTGATTTTCTCCCTATTGCAATTGCTACCTTATTCTCTTTTCTTTCTACGTTCTTTCTGTCAGAATATTCTTCCTCTTGCAAATTAAATTCTCAGAGTACGTGTAGAATACATCAAATCATTGCTGCCAACTTTTCTTTATTTCTAGATAATTCTTTTATTTCCAAACAAATATTTTTACTTGAATGTCTGTCTTCATTAATCTTTGTTAGTAATAAAACTGGTGTTTTTTCTTACGATTACTATTACTTGATGTTGCAAATAATGTCAGCTCATGCTTTTGTTTTTCTCCTGGTTTTCTCCAAGTTCTTACTTTTAATATCTTTATTCATTCCAATGAAACTTCTATCCCTTGAATAACTAATCTCACACCCAAATCCATTTTGATTTCTTCTCCTTTTTATCCAGTAACCATTCTTGGATATTAATTCTCTGTTTGTAATTGGTCTCTTCT
This sequence comes from Lyroderma lyra, assembly GCA_004026885.1. Classification (NCBI taxonomy): domain Eukaryota; kingdom Metazoa; phylum Chordata; class Mammalia; order Chiroptera; family Megadermatidae; genus Lyroderma; species Lyroderma lyra. The sequence continues at coordinate 145,283 of PVJL010000719.1, read as the reverse complement.
TATTTTGTTCTATTTCCTGTTGTCCATAAGATGTTGTAAGTTACTATAACATACTCCTAAGTGGTCATCTTTTCTTAAACCTTTGCAATTTTGAGCATTCTATGCACTCAAATCATAATTTGGGAATTATTCTTCCTATAACATGTATTTAGCATAATTTTATTGTCAGAATACTCCCAAATGCTTACTAAAACCAAGCAAGCACAATTTTAGGTTTTTACCCTAATGATCAGGGATTTCAAAAAGCATCCAAAATTTTTTTCAATGATTATTTATTGTGCAACTATGTACCATGAGCTCTTCGAGATAGTGACTAACATGGACAGAAGTTATTGCTTACATCTAGTGAGGAGATGAAACAAGTCAAATAAATTGACAAAGTTATACAGTATGCAAATGGTACATTTATTAAGTGCAAAAAAAGAAAACTAAATTAAGAAAAAAGATATTAACTGTTGAGATGAAGGAACATGGTTTATCTATGGTTAAAGTGACTGAATGACGAGTGCTGAGTAAAGACCTAAGAGAAACAAGAGCGTGTGTCATATACGTATGTGGAGGACGGGTGCTACAGGTCAAGGGAGCAGCAATTGCAAAGGTCCTGACAAGACACCTTGTCTGCATTGCGGGGAGCAGGAACAGTGCGCTTGGAATAACAGGAGTGAGGAGGGAAACACTAAGGGATGAGACCAAAGAAGTGCGCGATAACTACAACTCTGTGGGTCATTATAAAGAAGTCAGGTTTTACTCTTAATGAAATGGAAGCCATTGAAAGATTTTGAGCAGAGTTATGATATGGTCTGACTTCTGGTTTAAAAGCTGCTTTGCTGAGAACGCACCAAGAGGTGGGAATGGGAGGATGAGTTAGGGGGCTAGCGTAATCCAGGGAAGTGGTAACAGGGCTGAGATCAGAGTGGGAATTGTAGAGGAGATAAGAAGTTTGTGTGAATGGATTTTGAAATAGAACCAACAAGATTTACTGATAGATTGACTGTGACAACGAAAAAAAAAATGGAAATCAAAAATGAATCTAATTTTCTGAGCAACTGTGATAGAGCTATGATTTAATGAGATGGAGAATGCTACGTGAGAAGGAGGCAGGGGTAACAGAAGGTAATGACAGCAGAAGTTCAATTTGGGACATGTTTACTTTTACAGGCTTATTAAATATACAAGAGGTAATGGCAAGTTGACAGTTAAGACTGAATGTGAAATTAGGAAAGCTGAAGGTAGAGATACAATTTGGGGAGATATCAGCTTATGTACGACATATACAGCTATGTGACTGAAGTTACATTACCTCTGCAATAAGTATCAAAGAATCGGTAAAATAAACTGAAAAGGAGCACCCACAAAGAAAGAATAAAAGCCACTCAATCATCGTGCCCTGGCAGCCAAGTGATGAATGTGTGTCAAAGAGGAAGGAGTGACAGCGGTATCGATGGCTTCTGATAGATCAAGTAGGGTGATGACTATGAATTGATCTTTTAATTCAGACTACGGAAGTCATTGGAGTCCATTCATGACAAACCTGCTCTCTTTTTTCAAAGAATTATTTCATAAATTTACATATACGGTCATTTTTCAGTCAGATTTGCCTACCCAGTGTTTCATGAAATTGGCATATTTGCTTATGCTTTTTCCTGTACTCTTAGACATACATTCTCCAATTAAAATAGGTACATATCTACCTATTCAAAAGCTATTTATCTTTGAAATTCTTTTTTTTCTTTTTTGTCATCCATTAACCATTCTCTCCAGCCTACTTTATATTAAATATTCAGGACAACAGAAAGCTTACTCTCGGAATTACATATTTATCAATTACCGTAGACAATACTACTTGGAGAGGGTTTACGAAGACTTTTAATTAGCAAACTTCAAGGATTTTTAAACAGAATCCTTACATGCTGATGACCTTGGAGCCCTTTTGTTCGTTTTTTAGACTTTCTAAATTTAAAGAAGTTCTCATTTTTTATAAGTGAGATCCTGCCTCCTTTGAACTTAACCTACCATTACTAGTGAGTCTGTTTGTGACAAAACAAAACAAAACAAAAAAAGTTCTCTTTATTTTGTTGGCCCTGTAAATGTTTAAAGATAGATGGCTATCGTGTTCCTCCGACCAATCCATAGCCCCATCATTCTTTCCTTTTGCAGACTAAACATTCCAGTTTTTTCTAAACATTCCTTATGTGACACCATGTCTAGCCCTTTTACTATCTTGGTTGCCCTAAGTATTAGGTCCAATTTGTCAATGTCTCTCTTACAGAATGGCAAACAAAACTAAACCCAGCACTCTAGCATGCTTCAGGTCAGTATACTGAATTGAGAATCTTCATTTCAGTATTCCAATCACTCAGATTGGTTAAGGTAGCCTAAGATTTAGCTCATTATCAGCTGCCTAGTAACTGACTATTGAGTCCTTCCACTAACATAACGATGACATTCCAATATAAATAAAATTGAATTTTTAATCATAGATGAAGGAAGTTAAACTTGTACCCATTATTATTTCATCCTTTTATTTCATCTTTACCCTGTAGTTCTTAATAACAGTTGTTAGTTGTTTGTAAATTCACTGAGTCAAAAGTATCAAAAGCTTTGTAAACCAAAATAAGATGAATGACATTAAATTAAAATAATCACTGTTAAAGTTAAAGAACATAAGGTCAATATAAAAATCATTTCCTAAAGGGGAAATTTTAAAATGTCTAAATGATAAGATGTAATACTCATAATTTAGATTCAAATCCAAGTCTTTTAGGTGATAAAGAGAAAAGAAGAGGATATATTAATGAAAATATACAAAACTCTTATCTTCCAATAAGTGGAGAGTTCCATGTTAATATCTATAAATACATTACACATAAGGTTGACATTTTTAACTCCAAAATAATAGCAATAATAACAATAATGATGGTAATCATACAACTCTAGAAAATTACTAGGAATCATTAAATTGTACATTAGAACAAGTAAATTATAGGACAATAAAGCTACAAAAAAAGTATTTCTGACAAAGAACTTGTATTCAAAATATATGAAGAACTCTCAGTATTTATAATAAGAAAGCAATCCAATTTTTAAATGAGCAAAAGATTTGAATAGTTCAAAGAAGATTTACCAATGACAAATGAGCACATCAAATAAAGAAGTCATTAGTCATCATTGAAAAGAAATTCACCTGAGAGGAACCATAAGCAACAATACCCAAGAATAGCCCACCACCCAGATTTTGGTTTTAACTGTCATTCTCTAATTAAAGGAACCAGGTTTCTTGCAAAGTGGATCTAAGGTGAAGCAGGGAATATACAAAATAAACTGGCAGCATTTTGTAGTGTCAGAAAGTACTGAAGAAGTAGGAGGAGAAGGAGAGGGAAGAGGTAGAGAAAAAGGAGGAGGAAGAGCAGAAGGAGAGAAACAGGAAGAAGACGGAGAAAGAGAAGGAGAAAAAATATACAAGAATGAGAGTATGTCAGAAGGACCCAGGAGCTAACTTATAAAGCTCCTAATGAGTACAGCTGAAACAACATGAGCAACAAGGTAGTACAGGATTGGATTATAACCTAAAGTATGAAATTAATATTTATGAGTCCATGTTGATATAAATAAATGAATGAATACACAAATAAATGGGGGGAAATATAATTGCCTGTGCAAAAAAAAAAAACAACTCTAAATAATTTATGTAAATACTTCCCTATTAAGAGGCTAAGCATAATTCCCACTCCTTAAATGTGGTCTGTGCATGATTTTCTCCCAAAGACAGCAGGGATAGCAGAAAAATAAGAAAAATTTTATAGTGAAGAAACTCAACAAACGCTACCTCAGCCACCTGATCAACAGTAATAATCATGCTACTAATCTGTACTCTAGATATATGATGAGCAATGACACTTTACCTCTGTGACTTTCCTCTCTAAAACACAGTAACTCTTGCCTAATTATGAGAAAAGTATCAGACAACCAAAATTGAAAGACATTCTATAAAATATCTGACCAATACTCGTCAAAAACTGTCAAGATTATCAAAAATATGGAACCTGAAAACCTGTCATAGTCTAGTGGAGACTCAGGGACATGACAAGTAAAAGTAATATGATATGCTGCATGAGACCACGGGTCAGAAAAACAACAGGAGGTAAAAAGTAGGCAAGGACTGGGTAGTAGGGGGAGGGATGTGGTAAGTTAACTGCCCCTAGACCTTCTTAAGCATGTGATGGTGACCTGTGTCTCTGGGATCCCTTCGCCACTGTGGGGTGTGAAGGGTGGTCATTAGGAACTGCAAGTCACTCCTCGCCAGAAACCTGGTTATAGCCAAGTTTCTGAAAATCAAACTCTATTCTTTTATAGTCTGTATATATTGTTTATGCAGGGTCCAGCATAAATAACCCCCTTTTTATGAGCTGGTGACCTATACTAAAATTTTTATTACAAAATCATAAGCATGTAATTCTGTAACATAGCAATATCACACTCAAGCACACCATATGACATTTTAGGTGAAATGTTCACATTTCTGTCCATCTTGTGGGAGACATTCACATACACTCTACCACCCTGCGCTGCTTCTGTCAGACCCTGTACTTCAACTCAACCAGGAGAGAGGACAAATGGAAACTTGTCCACTCTTCTTCTCAACCCAATGTCCTCGTACAATTAGAAGTCAAGTACATCCTCAGGTTATACTCAATTCCCTCCATATTCTCAAAGTTTCACAAGTTTCCTGCAGTTAGAATCCTAATGGTTTTAGAATGAAAACGTTAAATAATTTTTGACTTCATTGAAATATATCAGGGAATAATTTTTTCCCTCTTTGTGTGAAAATATACCCTAATCAATGTTTAATAGATGTTGATTTAGGGAAGCAAACTATTATCATTTGACTACTATAGAAAAAAAATTTTGTAATAAGTTATTTAAAAGTTCTAGGTAACTTAGACACTATTATACAGTACAATACTTGAAAAATATTAACCAGAAGCAACAGATTCTGAAAAGGTTTTTCATTTCATTCTGATCACTATTGAAACTTCTTGTTCCCAGAGTTGTCTCCATAGCAAAATAGTGGGACCTCTTGATTCACTCTCTAGTCTATTCCACGGCCTCGTGACTACTTGAAAGCACATCAGCCTATTTCGTTTACAATATTATGTTCACTGTGCTAATCAATACTTTATTTATAGGATCCCTCCAGGCTCAAACTAAACTTGCACATGTTTTTCAAATCGAGAAGTGTATATATCTTTGTCTGGGACAGTTTAATTTGGCTTTCACTGTGATTAACAGAAGTGGTATTACAATAATGGCATGTGGTCCTACCATCAGAACCACTGCCAGGAACAAACAGAGACCCAAATAGTGCAAATGGGGAGCGGGGAATGGCTTCTCTCCAAGTAGCAGATTTCTTTTAAACACTTTCTCTCAGAGCATATTATAAAGAACTAGAATGTCTGGTTAGTGTTTAGGTCACTTTATAAGATCTCACATATAGGCTTCAGATTGTGTACAATAGTAGGCATATAACAAATCCTCTGGAGATTTCAATCTTTCTTAAATTCATTGTTTTGGCCATCACTCAAGAGATCTCACTGATTTCCTTTGTAAGGTCACTGTGGGACTTCTTCACTTCTAGATGGCTCATAGGGGAGGAAAGTTTCAACTTAAGAGCCAAGAAGCAGCAATCATAGGTGACAAGAATTTTTAATTCAAAGCCTTGGAAAATATAACACTTACATACCATAATTGTTCATTGTCAGACAGATATCTAAAATTTTCCCAATTTTATTGCTCTATAGTAATTAGTAATTTTAGTTAAATTTAGAAAGTATTATGTGGTACTTGGTCATTTTGTATATATGAGTCATAAAATATTCATATAATCATAGTGTATATTTTGGTAAAGCATGAAACTATCAACGTAATAAAATAAGTAATCTTGAAAGCTTTGTAAATTTATCTTTGTCATCTTTTGCTCATCTTCCAAAGATAGGGTAGGATTCTCATTTCTTTCCAACTTAATCGTTAGTAACCTTTTTGCTGATCTTTAGACAAATTGAGCACACCATCTTCACACAAGTTAGTATGAATTTTATATAACTTTCTGATCCTACTGGGGTATTATTAAAATCTACAAATCTTCAAAATTTTATTCATCATCACTCTGGCTTGAATTGGGACTTTTAGCCAGGAGCAGCAGAAGCCAAGGACAAAGTGGATTATAATGCCTAATAGTTATTACATTGGAAAGAATTGGTTGAAAAGTTGGGCCTGAAGCCAGGGAGCTTTTAGACACTACACTATACACACAAATCATGGTCCCTATTTTAAGCATAAACTATAGAGGTATACAATAGAGCTTACAGATAACTCCCCTGAAGAACAAAATTGGATGATCTCTAATTAGAACTTGAGAGAAATTACTGTTTCATTTGTCAGTTCTCATAGAATTTTAAGATAGCCTGTATTAATGATTGTTAGCTCTAAAGGACCTAATACTGTGCCTAAGAATTGTTCATAATGACACAAGCTTTTCACACAAAACTGTTTTACTAGCAATAAGCAATTATTTACATTTGAAGGTTCTGGTTTTAAGTATAAGTATTCTTGTGTGGAGAGAGATACTAGCTGGGTACCATACAAATACAACTTGGAATATTTAGGAAAGTTAATTTATAAATTAAAAAAATATATAAATTGTTTATATAGACTCATGATACAATCAGATGTGAAGTACATCTTCCACCTTGAACTGAGAACAATATATAGTATAATTGTATACCATCATCCAATCTGCAATATTTCAAGATGTGTTTATATATGGATAGTGAACGACCTGTTAGTACCTTTGGGAAGTCGGTATGGGGACATGGAGAGTTTTTTTTTTTTTTACTTACTTTCTTCAGTAAGTAAAAATTGGAATATTTAAACATCTCATAAAAATGCTAGATTTCATTACATACTTACTGTTTATTTTAAGGAAGTATTAAACTGAATCATAATTTTTCTCTATCCCTTCATTTCCAAGGATAGACAAATATTTAAATATTGCAAATATTTAATTGTCATGGAATCTGTTCAGAATCAGTCTTTGTCTTTGTTTTGAGTTTTTCTCATAGAATTTCTACATGCTTTTAAAAATGTAGTTTCTCTCCACAGCACTGTGTTTTGTTATACAATTTTATTTGATTTCCATTGTAAAATCTTGATCTACACAGATGCACAATTTTGACATTAGAGATAATTTTTGTGTATCAGTTATGAACTTTGTAGTTGACTATCTGTGACTACTTTGTAATTGAGAACAGCTTCTCTTAATATTGAAATTTCATACATACAAACTTTAATATCAAATAAGTTTAATAATGGAGTATGTTTATATTTTAAAACATTCCCTTTAGTTTCATTTTGTCATAAAGAGCCATCACATCAATGTCATTCATATTAATTATGTAATAATCTTAATAAAACCTAATGAGATTGAATACATTGATATGTGCATTTCTCTAACCAGTGCTTGCAAGTACATATACATGTTTGCACTGCTTTTATTATAAATTATAGATTGTGTTTTCATATCATCCTATGCCTTCACCGTGCAATACTATTTTGTTACAGCATGGTCCTTTATTGATGGAGACCATTACTAATTTAGTCCTCAAATACCACCATGTAATGTTTTTTTAATAAGTGTATACATATTTTCTTAATGGGCATTTTATGGTATTATAAACTATGATACAATAAAATAGTAAACAATAGTTATTTTTAAAAAGCACAGAATTGGAATCATGTGATGAATAATTGAAACATGATGAGAAACTCATTGTAGCATGTGAATTACATGACTGCTTGCTGAAAAATTTACCCTATGAAAGTGTGACAATGAAATTAGTGTGCTTATTTAATATGTAATTTAACTGACTCCTAATGAATATTTCATAATGTGTATAAGTAGTAAAAATTTATATCAATATTCACATGAGAGCTTTATTAATATCTCTATAAAATAAGAATTTATAAATAATACCTTTAGAAGAAAATTGTATATTTTTTGAAAAATATACTCTCCTCTTTAGATAAAGGGAATAAAGATTAGATAAAGTGTATCTGGAAACCCTAATCAATTCTTGTTTGGATTTCAGTTGTTAAATGACTACAAATAATGAGGCTAATTATTATGAATGATATAATAGCATTTTAGATTTCCCTCAATATTCACATTACAAATCAATTTGTTGGACTCAGCTCTGCACAAAAAGATTTGATAACTTAAGCAGCTTTTGATAACTGATCTTTTCTCCATTTCCTAAATACTTTTTGTTAGAAATATATTAGCAAATTATTAGCTACTTATAATATAGACCTACTTCTACTACCTATAGCTACAAGTAGCAGAAGAAATTATACAATATACAAAGCATTGTGGTAAATACTGCTGAATTTTAATTTTGGAAATGGTTTTTTAAATTTAATTTTTCTCTCCTTAATGCATTACAATAAATGTACTTGGTAAGAATAAAATGTAATTTAAAATTTTTTTGAGCTGTCTGGATTTTAAGGCTCCTTCATTTACAAATATCTATGAATCAACTAAAATTTACCACAATGAGATCCACCCATGCAACATCCAGTGTTCTGACTCTGACGAGGTGCTGGGACAAAGGACAGTGAGGATTGAAAAACTTGGCCTTTTGGCATCAGACAATAGACAGAATGTCAGTTCCTCCATCTGCTAGACATCTCACTGAATCAGAGTTTTCTTATTCATGCAACATTATTCATTAAGTGCTACTGTGTGCCAAGCATTTCATTACACTTTCCACAGAAGTTTATTGGAGTGCTTAAATATCATAAAGGTTACTGATAAAGCACTTCACACAGTGTCTGGCTCCCAGTCAGCATTACATGGGAGCTACTACAATTTTATTGCAGACAGGAATTTTATTCTTATAATCAACCTCAATTATCCTATATAGCTCCAAAAACCATTTTCATTTCCTCTAATAATAATCTATTGGGCATAAATGTATCTAAACTTCTATTAGTTATTCTAGTTTCAGTCCATAGTATCCTTTTGAGCAATGAATCTAATTTTTTCATTCACTATATAGAGCTGTTTTCTCCAATAGATGCCTTATTTTCCCATGATTCACCATAGAGTGTCCTTGTAAGTTTAGAACAATTGAACTCAAGGTCAACAGATTCTCATTGACTAATAACTTGCCAAGTACCACATGCCTCTGTGAAGTTTTATATGGCACTTTTTACACACTGTGTTTTAGAGACTTGAAGCTCTCCTGCATAAGTGGGGCAAAACCTGAGATGGAGTGTCAGGTCAATAAAGTAACACAATCTAACACTTTTGATGAGTTCTTGTTATACTGTATTCCAAAATACAGTTTGGCACACATTGAAAGTAAACCTAAACCCTGATACAAGGCATGAGCAGAGGGCCAGCATCATAGAATGGCAAATCCTTGTGTTACTAGGAATAAACTCGTAGCGGAGTCCTAACTACGAGATCAGATCATCATATTAAAAACTACTGCAGTGTTTCTTAGAAACTGGGCTAGATGTCAAGAAAACACAAATGCTGACCCTCTGCTCATGCTTTTTCTATTTATATAAGTGCACATAATAGCCATCAAACAAACACTCTCATGGTGCCAAAAGAACTATGAATTTTAAGAATTGTCATCATTTTTTTTTAGTCATTTATGTAGTGATTTACAGCTTTAAATACTTTCCTTCCCTATTATCCCCTTCATTTGGGGACAAGTGAGGATCACTGTAGAATCCTCATTTCCATGCTCAGCTTCCGGGACCTCTAGTTTATTGCGGCAGTCTAGTGGGCAACCTGTTGCTTGAAGGTGACTGGACCTCCGAATGATGGGAGAGATTGTAAAGGAACAATGATTTTGAAAGGATGATCTGACACTCAGGGCACTGAAATCCAATGAATGGAGATTTTGAAAACTGTCCCAATGGGAGGGTGCAAAAAGACAGGCAGCAAAGCACTATGGTTAAATCTGAGTTTTTAGAGTGCTAGGGGTTTGATTCAAATCTTGACCACAGTCCCCTTTCCTTGCACCGTTGATTCCAGTTGGCACAGAGACTCCAATTTCAGAACTTAGGTCAGCCCTTCCTGTTTATTATTCTGGTTTGTGGTCTCTAGCTTTCTATTGTGACTTAACAGTCTCCACTAGGCTCTCTGTCTTATTACAGGGTGATATATTTTTAATGTACATGAAATATGCCTTATAGAATCCATTAATTTAATTAAGTACATGTGATTACTTAGGCAGGGGTGGTATTACAGAAATAGCCTTTTTTTTTTCCTTTAGGAAATTGAAGAGAAAACATAATTCAAGAAAAACACATGGCATTAAATGTCACTCTTATTCACATAAGAAATTTTTTATTCTCTATCCCAATCTTTCTGAATTTCAGAGTCATATTCAACCACCTCAATTCATTATTGACATGCCAAAGCTGAGCTTATGCTCTTCATGCCAAAAACGTTCCTCTTGGAGTCTTCCTCATTTCAGAAAATGGTAAATACATGTATTCAGTTGCTTAGACCAAGATCTTTGGAATCACCCTTGTCTACTCTGTTTCTATGAAATTCCACAGCCAAGTGACCATCAAGTTCAGCTGATGCCTTACCTTCTAAATATATCTTGAACACAATCCCTTCTCTCTTACCTGGTCTATTTCACCACTATCTCTCCATGAATTATTAAAATAGCCTGCTAGGTAGACTTCCTGCTTATGTTTCCAGCACTCAAAGCCTTTCGATGGCTACCCGTTTCCCTCTGAGTAAAAGCTAAGTATTTATGATGGCTATAAAGCTCTGAGGAAGCAGCTGCCCCACCATTTACCCCCACCCTTCTCTGACTGTCCCCCAAGATAATTGGCAATACCCATTCTCTGTTGTCATATTTACACCATGCTGATGCCTGCTTTGGGGGCCCTTCCTCTTGCTATTCCCTCTTCCTGAACACATTTCTTTCATGTAGCTTCACGACTCATTATCATATTTCTTCTGAGGCCTTTATCAAATGTCACTTTCTCCACAAAAACTTCCCTAACCGCCTTATCAAAATTTGCAGACTCCATCACTGCAAGCACCATACACTTCCTATGCCAATTGCTTACTTTACTTTTATTTATAAGTTAGCACTGATTACCATCTAAGTACCTTATATTTTAATATAATATCTTATCTATTATCTACCTTCTCTCCCCACAACACACATGGACACAAACCTTTAAGGCTGGGATATTTGCCTTCCCTGCTCCCTGGATATAGTCCTAGAGCTTATCACAATGTCAAGCATATAATAGGTGCTTCATAAATATTTTTGAATAAATAAATGTTTTGTTCAACACTATATTGCTAGTACCTAGAACAGAACTGACTGTTTGGAAGTCAATAAATAAATTTCTGTTGAATAATTATAGTTATCCAATATTGGATATATACTGAAAATCGATGTAGAAATGTAAATCCTGATTCAAGGGCAAAATTAAAATAGTTGGAAGTATCAATTTGTCACAAACCTAAATTTCAAGTGTAATTATAGTATTTGATAAATTTTTATTATGTGTATGTTCAATTTTAATTTAGTATGGTATATTATCATAGGTAAAAAATTGTAAATGTTTTAAAGATCTGTGAAGCTATTTAAAATATTTTTTAGATTTTATTTTTTATTTGCCATATTTTATTTTACTGTAATAGCATTCTGTTTACTATAAATGGTGTTTCTTAATGGGAAAAAAAATCTCTTTATAACCTATATATAAAGGAATAGTTTTCAATGAATGCATTTTGCCTAATGAAAGAATTCCAGGAAATCTAATGAATATGTCAATTACAATTACTGCCAGTTTGTGTTGCATACTTAAAGCCAGCAGATAATATATAAGGATGTTTTTTTTTTCCTAACATTCCCTTCTAGCTCCATTTTAGTGCAATCTCAAACTTGAACTAGATGGAAGAAGGAGAAATATATGGTTCTTTATGATACATTATAATTGCCAACTTTTGCCTTTTAGAGATGGTCAATGAATAGACTACTCTTCAAAATGACTCCCCTCAAAAGGAGTATTTTAAGACCCTCTAAATATATTCATGACAACTGAATCCTCTTAGATATTAAGTACCCTCACACCACACAGCCAGACAGAAACCTCCATTTTAAAGTATTTAACAGGGAATCAAATATCACAAAACAAATAGAGTATCACTTTCATGGATTAGACAGTTATAATGCATACTCAGGTAAACTTGATTTACTACTTCAAGACTCAGGCCTGAAAGCTTTTAAAGGAGACTCATATATTTTTTAAAAATCAAAATGTGCAGGACAGGGACATCTAAGTCATATTCTCCTGAGCACAGCCAACTCACACAATTAGAAATATATGACTCTATGACCACACAATTTCCAGGCTGAAAAGATCTTACTCATACTTAATCTGCTTGTCTTCCTTCCTGCTATAAAGGAAAAAATCTGACTTTGAGGCCCCACTTGAATTATTCTTTGTTGTGTTTAGTTATAGTTATTTTCTTATTTATAATGTTTGTAGATTTTGGAATTATTCTGCAATGTGCATTCCAAGTAATGAAGAAAATTTCCTAGAATCAAGCAGAGTTTTAGAGAAATCTACAAATAGTAATAGGAGGTTTTCCTAATAGCTATGTAAATCTATAAAATTAGAAGATATGTTTCCAGTTTTTCAACTTTTATAAAAAACAAAAATCTAAAGATTTTTATATATATTTAGAGTATGCATTGGCAACATCAAATCTTTTTTACTGGCTGATTAATTTATTCAAGATATATTTAGGACTTACATCCTTTTCAGCCTCATCATTGAATTTTAACTTAGGCTGTTTTAGAAGTAAACGAAGCATGCATTATTTATTAAATAATTATGTAGTCACCAGCAGTCTGTAATACCAAAATGTATGTATAGATACATTTTATTCTATTTTATGGAACAGACAAAAAAGATATTGTACATTTAAATAACTCACCTAAGTGAAACACATTGAATTAGTTATTGTTATGGGACAATAACTTAATATTGATTTTGTGTTATTAGAAACTTCTCATTCAAGGTGAGTTTATTTCTAACTTATGAACAAGAGCAAAAATAAGACTGCCTTAAATATTTTCTGCTACAGCAATAAATTTCACATGTGAGAATAAGCAAATGTCAACATGAAGAAATTATAGTGCTCTTTTACTTCTTTGAGTTCATCAATATACTTAGTTTCTACTGGCAAAAACAATACAAAGTATTTGTGAGTATTATAATATTAATTTATAGATATAAATTAAGTTTATTTTTCCACCTTTAAAATTCCTCTTATCAAATTCCTATATACAATTCATGAGTAAATAAATTCAAGTTTGCTCTTCACCAAAAAAGACACACACCCCTTCATAAACAATGTAAAGTCCTATTTCTCCTCAATTATATTTTCTCCTCAATCTCCTACAGAAAAAAAAAAGAATGGCTATTTCTGTAATATCACCCCTGACTAAGTAATCACATGTACTTAAGTAAATTAACAGACTCTGTAAGATATATTTCATGTACATTAAAAATATATCATCCTGAAATAAGACAGAGAGCCTAGTGGAGACTGTTAAGTCACAGTAGAAAGCTAGAGACCACAAACCAGAATAATAAACAGGAAGGGCTGACCTAAGTTCTGAAATTGGAGTCTCTGTGCCAACTGGAATCAACAGTGCAGGGCAAGGGGAATATGTTATTCTTGTCAGTCACAGTTTATTATAAAAGTAATCCACTCAAGACACTAATCAGTGAGGCTGAGGTACCCAAGTACCAAAAGGAAAAATTGTAAGAAAATTTCAACTATACCTTGTTTCTATGAGATGGGTGGTGAAGATAGTATTTTACAGGATTCTAGGAATGTACTATCACATCTACAGTGAAACTATATTTCTAAAAACTTTACTATTTGAGTTTTTCACTTAAATTAAAACAATAATACTTATCAATTGATAGATACTTAATAAAATCCTGTGCTCTACACTGCGTGTAGGAAATTCAAGAGGTATTAGACACAGATTCTTCTCATAGGAATCTTATAGTCTCTTTGCAGATGTATTATGCATATCCACACAAAAAATGTAACAAGCAGTACACCTTTGGGGTCCTGCTAATGCTGGATATATAAGAGCCAATAATATAAATGTACCTTTAAAAACCAAGAAAATGTGTGTTCTACTTATCTGTTCCACAGGGATTTTCTTTCAATTAACATGGCCCCAAATGTTCTTTTCCCCAATCCCTGAACCATTCTAAATCTTTCTTTCTCCCTGTCAGAACAAATCAACAAATTTTGTTAATAGTAATTCCTAGAAAAATATCCTGTCTTGACATCCTTCCTTGTGTCTCTACTCCCTACCATCACCTCCCTGGTTCAAACTTCTCTCTGCCATCAGTGACCACCAAAATGTTTATTTATTCATTCATTTATTCAACAAAAGTTTATGGAGCACCTGCTAAGTTTGCAGGTGACTGTGATGAGTAGTGAAAGAGGTGGGCACGGTTCCTGCAGTCCTGGGGCCTGGAATTCTCTCCCCGTGACCCCTGCAGAACAGTCACACACTGGAGTCCGAAATCAATTGAAAATACAAGTACAACTAGGCCCCGTCCTTACTGAAAACCATTTAGTATCTCCATTACCCAGAGTACTAACTCGGAACTCCGTACAAGGGTTGTAAGACCCCCTCTGTTTGAGTGGTTCCTGCCTTACTCCATAGTTTTAACTTTCTAGACTCATCCATTCACTTCCTACTTGAAACTCTTAAGAATTTTGAATGCTTTGTGATCCTGCAAAACACCTGCTTTTTGTTTAGCCTCTTTCTACTCAAGCATGCTTCGTCTTCTAGACTGAGCTGAGCCCAATCTCCTCCAGAATGCTCTTCCTTTCTTATAATTTACTTCAGTATTTTTAAATTATCTGTTTATTTCTCTATCTATCTTCGGAGATCACAAAATCAAGGACAAGAAGTGTATCTTATCCATATGTGTACCCCTGACCTCCAACATTTAGGGAGAACTCAGTCAGTACTTGTTAAATTCATTTGAACCATGTTGTGTGCTCTCCCCCAAAGACCGATGGCAAAGCTTTTGCCAACTTAAGTTAGGTGATATAGATGATTACATCTTTTTTTTTTTTATCTATACTTAATCCAACACAAGAAGACAAATAAGGGACACCATGCTTTTACTTTTAAAGGCTTAATGCAACTGACTGACTTAACCTTATCTTTTAAGTATAATATCTACACATTTATCTTTTCTACTTGAAAGCTGGGATCCTCTGAAACAGTTGTTTCACGTTTTGATATGATTTTGAGGGACCTAAGACTGTCCTCATAAAGAATACAGTGCTAGACGACTCACTTAGACGCTCTACCAATCATCTTAGAACCAATACATTAAGAAAAGCCCTTTGAGAACCTTATTTCTCTAAAGCAAAGATACTAACTCCAATTACATCAGAGGACTCCGTGCTCCATGAATATTTATGCTTGTTCACTCCTCTAGATACTGATTCTTTCCCATTATCTGGGGTGCCTTCCATACTCACCATTTACTCGACTCTTACTGGTGAACTTAGTTGTCATTCGAAGCACAGCTAAAATACTACTTACTCTGTCAAAACTTCTTTGATCCACTCTGCAGTGTTGCCTCATCTATTAAATTCTTGTACCATATTGTACATATTTCTGCTATTGCACAAGTCCATTGAATCTTTATTATTTACTGACCTCATGGCTAATATGTCTTTCATATTATTAAGAAACTCTTTATACGTGTTTTTAGCCCACATCTTAGCTGAAAGCTCATTTCCATAAATGTTTGTTGAATTTAGGAATGATTTAATATTGTATCTTAATTTGTTAAAACATCTACAGTAAATCTTTTTTAATCAAAATATAATTTTTTACTCCAAGAGAGTAAAATAAACACTATTAATCATACTTATAATAATAAAATGTATTCAATATATATATGGTTGTTATTCAAATCAATGCATCAGCGTTAATAAGCTTATTTTAATTTTCCAGGATAGTTGTCTTAATTATATGATTGTTTTTATTGTAATTTGATATGAAGTTACAGGTGAAAATCTTTGAGCAAGCTCTCTCAGAGATTTAATTAATTGTTTGAACAGTCTATGTTTTATTATAATAAATAGATTCTATTTTATTTTTCCCCACAGATAGGAAAGTTATATAATTCATATGAGGCTATTTATAAATTATTGAAGATTAAAAATTGACTACCAGTGGGAAAGAACATAAACATGTAAACTAAATATTACTCTGATGTTTTCTAATCTCAGCACCACATTATAACTTTTTATGTGTAATTAGTTATGATGAAAAGAAAAATTAATTTTAGGTAGCAATTTACTCCTCTGAACATGAAGGCAGAAAATAGATACATATTGTATACAACTTTGGTAATTATTTGAAACCCATTTAATTAACAATAAAGTAAATGTTGCTAGTATAAATTAGAATCCACTGAAATTTTGAATTACTATAAATAATTCTTACTTTTAAAAGTCAAGAAATATAACTTAAAAATTGATACACATGACAGCAAAAAGAGGCTTTTTCTTTAAGATGAAAATCTTTAAATATGTCTCCTATTAAAAAGGTTGCTATTGGTAGACAGAAATGTATACGGGAATTGACCTAAGATTATTTATTCCTCAAGCAAAAGTCACATATACTCCAAAACAGGGGGAGGAGTGTGGGATCTGTCAAAGAGATTAATTAATTTTTAAAAAACAATCACTAGATTCTAAAAGAATAATCTGGGTTATTCTACTGTCTGTAAGATTTGTAGGGCCAAATTCACACCCTGTATATTCATACGTTTCCCAATGAAACCACGATGAGGACAGAGAGGTCGATCTATGCTTTCTGGCATTGACCTTGGATGTCATTTAATAAAAGCAAAGCTGTCCTGTTCTAACTGGATCACAATTAGTCTGGATCCTCAGAGTCCACAAAAACAGCCTTTTCTGGTTATAATCAAACTAATTTTAAAATAGAATCTATGTCATTAGAATTGCTTGCAGGGAAGGTAGTGCCAAATAGAAAGTTTATTTATGAAGAGTTGAATTGTTCATTAAAATTCTGATATTTAAAAGAGTATCATCACAGTAATCAAATGCCATTTTCTTTCTCTCTGCTTGTCTGTCTGTCTGTCTGTCTGTCTATCATCATCTATCTATCCTCTATTGACCTATTTGAAAGTTGGAATGCATTCTAGACTAACGGAATTGAGGAAGATTTAGGGATCAATGTGACTCAAGAAAAGACTAAATCTAAATGAAACTGAGGTAATTGTTTATCTGTTTTCAGCCTTCCCTGAATAAGATTAAAGAATTCCATTTGCTAACTCACATGAGTATATTAGAAACATGAAGAAGTAAAAGGTTTAGATCAGAGCTTAAATAATTAGTAAATATATAAACCTAAAAATAAAGTGAAGAAAAACATCAAATGTGAATTATCCAATACCACAATTTATATAATTTATATAATATACATAAATTTTTCATGTATAATTAATCTCACTCTAATCTGAGAATTTGATAAAATATGGGTGAATCCCAAATGGAAATTCACGGCATTGATTCTTTAGGTGTGTGAACCTTAGCGTTCCCTCCCCTGTTGAACCTTTCTTACTGCCTTTTTTCATGGCATTCATGCTCATCTGATATACTACCAAGGACATCAAAAATATCTACACACATTTTAAAAGACGTTATCTATGTATTACTTTTCAAAGTTGAAGTGAATTATGGTAGCAATGTGCAGTATGACATTTACTCAAAAGAAGGTGTCATGTGACAGGCAGGACAGTCAAAGAAAATGGCAGAAACATGATTGTTGTTTGAGGAGTGCAAGACCCTTTTGAAGTGGTATTTGAAATTTGAGAACTTTGTGTTGAGTTTCCCCCACATTCTCCTGACTTAACACCCCTTGACTTCTACCTGTGGGGGACCTTAAAGGACGTGATGTACAGTACAAAACTGGCTGCACTGGAGGTACTTTGGGAAGAAATTGAAACAGCATGCGCAGTGATACAAGTGGACACTTTGGTCAGCGTTGCTCAAGCCGTAGTTCACGATGACTGGAAGTGCCTGGACACTGACTGTAACCACTTTGAGCACCTCTTGTAATTGCAGAAATCAAGCGTGACTTGTATTCATCTTTTGTAATCAATATATATTGAGTAATATAATTTAATACAGTTTTTCTTTTCTTAAAATGTGTATATATTTTTGTGTACCCTTGTATTTTATCTATTTATGTTCTATGTCCTCTCTCTGCAATGCAAATCCTATAGAGTAGGAAATTTTTGCCTAATGTAGTCATTATTCTAACTCAAATATCTAGAGTAGTGCCTATCATAAAATAGGAATACAACAAATTGTTATTGAAGAAAATAATTACCTAATTAATTAGAAAGCACATCATCAATTATCTCATAAGACTAATGTCATATGATGGTATATGTTCAAAATATGAAAACTCATTCTATTTTGATTCCTAGCCAAGATATAGTTATAAGGTGGGAACATTTAAGGGAGAATATGTGATACCTTTTAAATTTACTGAACAAGGTGGCCAAAGATATATTTATAGTCACCTTATGTAATGTTATTTTATTCCTTCGATAAACTAGTGCCAGTTTAGAACTGTTATAAAGCCTCCACTGAGCACACAACTTGGAGGAGGCATAGAGTCAGAAAGGGGTGAATTCTCACCTTTGGACACCTATTGGTAGATACTCTGTGTAACTGTCAGAGTGGTTGCATGAATGACCTAATATTTTTGATAGTTGTTCTAATACCCAACCAGCATGATATTTAGTCTTATTTTATTTCTAAAAGGTAGTCCAAAAATTATGCATTGTGTCTCATTTTGTGTTTTCAGGAATAAAATATTTCTGTGGAAGCCAAAACAGAACATCAACATGAGTATAGCCTGATTTAAGACTTACCTTTTATTGTTTATCAAGTAGATGAAATTCAGTAATTGCACAGCATCATTAGTGTATGTGGCACCGGTGAATGGCACTGACCAATCAAAAAGGACAGAAGTGGATTATCTTGGTGAAAACAACACAAACTAGAGGATTTAGTGGCCTTTTGACAGGAATGCCACAGGAAGCTTCTGACCACTTACAACAGAATGTTAATAGCTCATGCCACTTCAACACTGACAACTCTGAAGTGAGAGGCCACTAATCTCTGTTTGTAATATCCACAGTTAAAGGGAAAAAATAAGTATTTCTTCTTAAGCATGGGATAAACATTAACTGTCTAAAAATTTCGGGAATGTTCTGCATGTCTGAAAATCAGAGAGAAGAGAAGACAGCAATGGACAAGAAATCAGTTTTTTCCACCCCTGAACCAAAATATATGATTAAAATGGAATGCAGTTTTCAAGACCAATTAACCAGCCAATTCTTGTTAGAATAGCTGTATACGTACAGTGAAGAATTTACATATGAATTTTAATAAAAATGTAGCATCTATATATAGATAGAAGTTGTGCTAAAAACAGTCTCTGTGTTTTTAGTTTTATTTTTTTAATAAGCCAAATCATGAAAGAATCTTTGCTGGGGAGCTGAGGCTCAAATCTGAAGTGGAATCTGTTCATTAGCTCTACATTATTCAGGACTATAAAAAGGAGACATTTTAACAATCCCGGGCTCAATTAGACATCAATTGCTATCCTGGCAGAAACCTGGCATGCATCTTGTTCTTAGGAAGTTTGGATGGCATTATTTACAATTTGTTCCTCAGGGAAAGCCCTCAAAAATAAGAAGCCTGGTTGCCATCATACCTTAGGTACTAACCTCATAATTCCCTACCTGACAGCTCAATTGCACATCCTTCATTTAATTAGATGGCAGTACACACACTACTGCTTAAATGGCAGCTACTCACCCACCAGCTTCAAGAAACAAGGGAAAGAGTATAATTTATGAAATTATAATACCCAAGCATCCACGTTTCTGAAAATCAGTTTAACCCAAAGATGAGCATTGAAAAAGGCAGAGTCAATAGAATAATTACTATAAAAAACTGACTTAAACTTGAAATGTTCCAAATACCTGTTTAATATATGGATGCAGTCTACTGAAGGTATTACATGGTTCTTTGTATTATTAACCATTATTTTACTCGAATGTTTTTTTTTTCTTGGAATCTCCCCTCTGTTTTGCTGCAACAGACCCCATAATTCAACTTGACCTTTGAGCCATATAAAGTGTCTTCTTTTGGGTATTGTGTAAAATTGACGTCAAGAGATTTTTAAATACCACATAAATGCAAAATAATAAATAAAAATAAAGAAACTGCCAGTCGTGTTTGACGAATGCTGTCTTAGAAAACTGACGGGTAAGGCATTTCCATCCTTAGATTTTATGTCAGAGTCATCTATGGGGTTAAATTTTAGAAACTAGTTAAATTCTTTTTATTTGTGCCGATGTTACTTATTGTTCCTTTTTCTTTCCTTTTACTGTTACTTTAGTTCATTAGAGGCAGTAATATCTCCCCCATCTGTGACAATTGCCATTAATATCTCAAAGGCAGCTATTAAGCCTCATTACAAGGAAAGATTACAGAGGGATACTGCACACAATCACTGTAAAGATAAAGACAATAGTCACATTTTCATTTGTTTCTTTGTTCTTAAGATGCAAATCAAATGTGAAGCTCTTTTTAGCCTGCTTTTTCTCAGCTTATACATTCAAAGCTTTGGGTAAAGGAAAAAACCTCCTCAGCTAAATAAATTCTAGTGTTTGGATTATTCTTTTCTCAAAATGCAACAAAGACATGTACCTGCTGCCAGAAATTTGCCACACTTATTACTCTCAACTCTCATTGTCAGGAAATTCAGAAAAAATTATACTAGAGTTTCATCATTTACATAAGTTATTCACAGGAACTAAGTGTGGGCTATAATGAAGCTAATTAGTGGTTGTTGCAGAGACACTTTATAAAGTATTTGCTATTACTAACAATAGTCTATCATTCCATCAAAATACTTAAAACATCAATTCTTAGACAATTATCTAACCATATCTGTGGAAAAATATGTCTGTATAAAAAGCTCAGTCAAACCCCTAAGAAATAAACTGTTTATAGGTTTTAATCTAAATAGATTAATTTAAAATAAATGTATTTGTGACTCATATAGGAGGTTTGAAATCCAGACCTTGTGTTGATAACATTTTTCTATTTGAAAAATATTAAAATATTTAAAATAATTATAAAATGTCAATACCAAGTGAATTAATTTCCATTTACAGAATTTAAAAGTGGCATAATTAGGAATATATATATATATATATGTCAGGAAATTAACTCTGATTGTCTAAAGACAACAAGTTTATCCTTCTGTATTTTAAAATCACCTGAAATATTTTCATTTTCTTCTGTACTTAATTCCGGATTATAGTCTCACTAAGGATAAAGATATAATCAGCCACTTTGTATACCTCTTATCATTCCGTAAGTAAATGTTGAACCCTGCTACTCAAACTCATAAATAATGAAAAGAAAATCTTGAATTAAATGGGATGCCTCATAGTCAATATTGGAGATAAGAAATTCTTGAAAGTAAATGTTTATGAGTTTCTGTGCTAAAAATGACAGAAGAAAACCAACCTGTCCGTAGGGGCTGCCAGCCTGTGTCCCCGCTCCCTGCTGTGTTAGGAGCGCAGGTAGCTCTCCCCTTCCCCCGATGATTTTGGCTCCAGTTTCCATTTCCATCGCCTTTCATTCCCTCCTCTACTTTGTTGCTCATTCTCCTACATTTACAACAACGTTCACAACTTCCTCAACCCTCTTTGCTCTCACATGCAGAATGTAATTTCACTTAAGAGGAGTTAACATTCGCTGCTCTTTGTCTAGCATTCACTCATTTACCACCTGCCTGGTCTCTGTTGTCCTCATTGTCCAGAGGTGCTCACTTGTAGATCAGTATTGGCATTCTCCAATTCAAGAGATCAGTTCAGTATGGAAAATTATTTGGAAGTTCCTAAAAAAATTTAAAAACAGATCTACCTTAATGAACTAGCAATTCAACTTCTGGGTATGTATCCCAAGAAATTCGAAACGCTAATTTGAAAAGATATATGCACCCCTATATTCATTGCAGCACTGTTTACAATAACCAAGATATGGAAGCAACCCAAGAGCCCATCAACAGATGATTGGATAAAGAAGATGTGGTACAAATACAGGAGGTCAGACAATTAATATGGGGAACTCACCCTAGAAAAAGTGCTACACACCTCATTGCTGAATATCTATAGTGACCTTCCAAGTACTCCCCTTGAGAAGCTGTGCGCTGATGCCAGAGCCTAAATCCACCCTTCAAGGCAATTTTGGCACTCTGTTTCTGGAATGGCCATCAGAGCTATCATCATGCCCAAATGCTAACAATTAAGTTCACAAACTTGTCACTGTGCGC
Source organism: Lyroderma lyra (assembly GCA_004026885.1). Taxonomy (NCBI): domain Eukaryota; kingdom Metazoa; phylum Chordata; class Mammalia; order Chiroptera; family Megadermatidae; genus Lyroderma; species Lyroderma lyra. The sequence goes on along the minus strand of PVJL010000719.1, from coordinate 122,715 downwards.
TTATGTTGGCAGCGCTGTGCAAACAACTCGGTAAGGTGTCATAACCTTGGCAAGGTTACGATGACAGCTCTGATGGCCATTCCAGAAGAAGTTCCAAAATTGCTTTGAAGGGTGGCCTAGGCACTGGTGTTGGTGCACAGCTTCCTAAAGGTAATTCTTTCGAAGGTGACTGTAGTGATACTCAGCAATGAGGTATGTAGCACTTTTTTAAGGATGAGTTCCTGAAATTAATTATTCAACCTTGTAGGGTGGAATATTATTTAGCCATAAAAAATAAATGAAATCTTACCATTTGCAATGACTTGGATGGGTATTATGCTAACTGACTAAATCAGACTGAGGAAGATAAATACCATATGATCTCACTTATATGTGGAATTTAAAGAACAAAATAAATGAACAAACAATACAGAAAGAGACTTACAGATTTAGAGAACAAATCTATTGGTTGTCAGAGGGGATGGAGGTTGGAGAACCGAGTGAAAAACGATGAAGGGATTAAAAAGTACAAATTGGTCGTTACAAAATAGTCATGGGGACGTAAAGTACAGCACAGAGAATACAGTCAGTAGTGCTGTAACAACTATGTATAGTGCCCGGTGGGTATTAGACTAATTGGGGGTTCGCTGCATAAATGATATAAATATCAAACCACTATGCTGTATACCTGAAACTAATATAAAATAATATTGCATGTCAACTGTACCTGAAAAAATAATTAATTAAAACAAGAGAGATTCAGTTCAGTGTGGCCCTACTTCGCCCACCACGGCACACGACAGAGGTGGCCAGCCTGTCCTTCTCCTTGCTGTCCACCGATGTATTTTTCTGATCCCACTTCTTCAATTTTTACTTTTATTTTGCCCCTATGCCTAAAGTTTGCTTATAGTTCTATTTTCACGGTTTTCAATCTTTATATATAGTACTTCTTTCTTTAATAATTCAATCCAATCTCCTCACTAGACTTCAAATATCTCCGGAAACACTTCCCCACTGCCTGCCTCCTGCATCTATCTGATTATGCTTATCATAGTCTTACTCATAGATGCCTTTCTTACATAAGATGTTAATATATATTACAAGATTATAAATATATAACATTCAGCTGGAGATCAATAATATAATATATTCATAATTATATATATGCAAAAAGAGTGAGAGCAATCCCTTGGTTCAGGTTCATGGTGAAGAAAAATTCTGCATACTTTGGTCTTGACAATGGGACGAGCAGAGGTCTTACAAAAACAGAATCAACAAAATGTATTTTACCTATATTTTCTAAAATGTATTTTGTCTTAGAAAGACTTGCTTGATTGATTGATTGAAATGTTTTTTATAATCTCATGGAGCTGTGTTCTATAGAACACAGTATTTACATGTTAGTCTTTTAGAATCTGTTCTCTATTCACTCAAAGCTCCTAGCCCAACAACAGTAGGTCATCATTTCCTGGAAATACTTTCCGAAGAAATAGTTTGTAATAATGTATCCATTCATTCAAAAAAACTTTAAGCTACACTTGTAGGTATCCTCTTCCATATAAATCCTTCAAATTTCTATTGACTTGGTTTCCCAAAATGACTTATCATTTTTATTCATTCTTAATCCTAAGAAAAGAACTAAATCCTCTCATTTACAATTATTTTTCATGATGAGCCCCCCCCAAAAAAAAAACCAGACTAGATACAGGATAGACTTATTTTGAAGTATGTGGCAATTGAATAGAGAAAAACAGCAGTGAGTGATTGTTCTGTCTTATTTTTTTCCTTATTATTTCTTATCCTACCAACTCTACTCAATTTTCTAAAAGTCACAAAATCCCTCCTCTCTCACCGATTATTCCACTTTAGAGGACACTGGAAGACAGAGAAGTAATGAACACAGCAACTTCTATAAATACATAGTTGTCATTTTTGAGTGAAAAATAATGAATTCTTCTTAAGCAGCTAGGAACTAAGACATCTTTTTCATAAAACCAAGATAATTTTGTACAATAGAACTGATTTCAGCATTCTCAAAAAGGGCAAACTCTAAAGAGAGTAGCCCAAGACCCAACATGGATTAATTACTTCAGGAATTGGGAATCAGATGAATAACATAAGGATTGATCCCTTCTGTGCTAGGACAAGTGTGACAGTATCAAAACGCTATTTAGAATGGCAAGATCGTTCCCTAGAAGAAAGCAAAAAGATGTTGTATTCCATCAAGGAGAATTACAAAGCCAAAAATTATATTGTGTCACAGCCAGCCGTATTAAATACAAAGTTTTAAATTAGCAGTCTTAATTATAATTTTGTTACCAAGATATACGAGGGCTGTCTGGAAAGTATCCAGTCATGTAATATGAAAAATAGAGGCATTCATGGCTGGATTTTTTCCCAGACAGCCCTTGTGCAACACTGAAAAGGCAATGTTTGGTGAAAACATATCTATTCAGGCATAAAATCAAAAAAGAAAAATCCAGGGACCACAAACAGGACATATAATGACATTGAACAAAAACTAAATTATCAGCAAGATAAAAGCGTGTGTGTGTGTGTGTGTGTGTGTGTGTGTGTGTGTGTGGAATAGTAATGTAAGGTATTTCTGACTCTGATAATTCTTTCCAGAAATCAAGAAAGGAATTTAGAAAACATGACCCAGTGATTGTGTGTTGGGAGAGCATGTGACCACTTGACCACATCCCCAGTCTCTTGACTATTCCAATACTGTTGGGTTGTTCAAAATCATTTAAATTGAAAGGAGTCAATTTCCTTAGAATCAATTATCTTGGAATAATCTTAGAATCAACTCCACTACGTGATTGCCAAATTAATTTCATTTATTTGCTCTTCTGGTGCTGCAAAAGTGAATTCATGCCATTAACCTACATCGTTGAGATTCTTGAACAAAAGGTTGCAAAGAGACAAATGGTAATTGTAAAAACAAAAAAAGAAAACAAAAAATAATTTTTAAAGCACACACACAGAGCACATGATATACTTGAAGCAGCTTCCAGTAGAGTAAAACATAGGCTTTGAATGTGAAAATCTTGTGTCTAAATCCAGGTTTGGCCACTGACCAGTTTTGAAAATCATGAGGCTAGATCTTCTATTTCACTCTGATTACTGAAATATTCGTGTATGTCAGATATAGCAAAACTTTATACATAAAACCTAACAGTATGAAATTATTAAGGGAAACAGTTTATTGTTTTTATTGTAAGATATCATATGTGTGTGTGTGTGTGTGTGTGTGTGTGTGTGTGTGTGTGTGTATGAACATTAAAAGTATGAGTTTAAAATCTACCTAGGGAATGTGAACCTTTTTAACCACCATTCAGTATAAAAATAACCAATCATGATTATTCCAAAAGCCCTAGTGCCCCTCACCTGGTACCATGCTGATGAATGTTTAACACGTAGTTCTCCAAAGGAAAAAAAAACCCCAAAGTTCTGAATTGTAGGATTTCTGAATTTTCATGGTGTAAATACTCTCACAATGGTATATTTCAAGTTACTAATGGTTAAAAAACTCCTGAGAATTTAACAATCAGCTACTGCAAGGTGATAGACACTCTTCAGCTCTCAGCTGTCGTGACCACAGAGAGCCTGAAAGCTATAGTGTCACTTTGCCTGGGTTTGAACTATATGTAAATGGTATCGTGTCATGTATCCATCTGTACTTTGTGTCTTTTACACAGCATATTTGTGGCAACCATCCATGTTATGCACAGCTGTACCTCCTTCATTTTCACATTAAACGTGTAATACAGATGCACCATAAATTCGGTATCCATTCTACTTTAATTGACATTTCAATTTTTCTAGATTGTGGCTATAATAAAAAATACTACCACAAATATTTTAGTACATTTCTCCTGGTACACTTTGGCAAAATTTTTCCTCTAAGATATATAGCAAGGAGTAAAATTATTAAATATTACTGTTGTTCAAAGAGTTTACTTATTTATACTGCCACCAATGGTAGGATTGCTGCGCATCGTAACATCACCAATACTTACTGCTATCAGCTTTCTGTTGTTGTTTGTGTTCATTTTTGTTGTTTGCTAATAGGAAGGATTTTTAATGGTATCTCATGATGGTTTAAATTTTTTATGTCTATGAAAATTATCATTGGGGTTGATCTTTTCAAATTCTGCTTTCTATTTTTTTAAACACTTGTATAGTCATTTTGCCTTTTTAAAATTGGATTTGAGGCATTTTTAAATGATGCAATATGCATAGCTCTTTATTTATCCTAAATACAGTCTTTTATTCTGGTACATGTTTTTGCAAATATCATCTTCCATTTCTCAGCTTATATTTTCAGCCCATGTATGATAATTCTTCATGGACAGAAGTTTTTAATTTATCAAGCTTTTCCATTATGTTTTAGGAAACCCGAGATGAAATTTCATTATGAGATGAAAGAACTAGTCTTTCAAATTGTTTCCTAAAGTCTGATAATTTTGTCCTTCACAATTACGTTTTTAATTCACTAGTAATTGATTTTTTAGTATACTGTGTGGCCAGGGTACTATTTCATCTCTTTCCTGTTTAATACTTATGTTAGTTACTGTTGTGTACAGTATCATTATTTTAACTGTTCAATAGATTTTTTATATATTCAATTTTATTTAGATTTATATCACTTGTTTAGGTCTTTAATTTTTCCATATCACACTTTTAGCAGGGTTTATATTTCTTATGCTTGAAGTACATCCTGGAGAGTATTATTCAGCTGGGTATATCAGTACTCTAATCTTTATTTTACCCTCATTCTTAAAAGATAATTTTGCTTTACATGGGATTTGAGTTTGGTATTTATTCTTAATTTGAGGTGGTGGAGAAGTCAGCTGTCTAACTTTTCCTTCTTTGAAGTTAATTTGCCTTTTTTGCTTTCAACATCCCTTTGTCTTTCATATTCTTGACTGTGCCTTTGATGTGTCTAGGTGTAGATTGATTTTTATATTCTTTGCTTTGCATTTGTTGGAACTTTGTAGTTTATATAGTGTAGAGTACTTTTCAGATATAACTCTATCACATTCTATTTCTTCTCTGCAATTCTGATTAAATACATGTTAAAATATCTCACTCTAGCCTCCTCATCTATTAACCTCTTTTTATGTTTGCCATGTCTACTTTTTTGTGCTGCATTTTGATTGATTTATACTAACCCATCATTCCAGAACACTCTCTCTATAACTAATCCATTTGAATTTCACTTATCTCATTGTTATAATTTCTAAGATTTTGTTGTACCGTTTTTCAAATTTCTTAGTGACTATTTTAGTTTCCAGTTCCTTAGATAGGTTTTCTGGTTATTTTTAATACAGTAATAACAGTAATTTTATAATCTGTGTAATCTGGGTCTGAAATTCCCATGTCTATAAGCTTTGCAGCTTTACTTATGATATTCTTGTTTCTGCTATGATATTCTTGTTTCTACTTTTCCGTGTATGACTTTTTTGTTTCATTTTATTTTGTTTTGTATTTTGTTTGTTTGGCTTTATTTTGAGCTGCTCAAATACTTTATAAAATTATTTTGGTCAAAGACAAATTTTCCTTCCTCCAGAAGAAATTTGAGTTTGCTTACTACAGGCCTTAGAAGCACTACTAGCCATAGATCCTTACAAATGTATGACTTGAGATAATTTTGCACTATCAGGTGATAAAAATTTTTGCTGCGCATCCATCCATGCAAAAACTGCCTAGTCATTACAACACCCTCTGGATTTTTCTCCCTGCTCTGCCAATAATTAAATCTAATTCCCGTTCATAAATAGGGGTGTGGTGGCTGGAGAACATTACCCTTGCTTCACACTTTCTTTGAGAAGGTAGCCTTCGAAGTCTTGCCTTAGCACAGAATATCTTCCATTATGTGGCCCATGATGAGTCAGCCCATGCTATTGTTTTGTTTTGTTTTTCTCCTCCTCTGTCACAATGCCCTAGGAATAGAATCAGCAGCCCCCCTGGCTCCACAAAAACCCTGGGGACAGAAGAAGAGTCAGTTCTCCTCCTAACCCTTGGAATTCCCTCTCCTGCATGTAGACATTGGCTTCATCATTTCTTAGTGTCGTGTTCATTATGTGATACTTTTAAGAATATTTTCAAGAATAGTTTTGCAAGCAGATTTCATCATTTTCATGGAGGAGTGTTTCTCCAAATATTTACACAAGTAACAACACAAATTTCAGAACAATAATCTTGGAGAAGGAAAGGATTTTCTAAGTATGACCAAAAACCCAGACATCATAAATGGAAACTGTGCTATTCTGACTATATACATATTTGAAAACTGTGTAAAACAAACCATTAAAATAGGACTTAATTAACCCATCTTTCTCTTTTTAATAGTTTCTTGTGCAGAAAATTTTAAATTTATATGTAGTCAAGTATACAAACACACACTAAAGCACAAATTAATAAGAGCCTTATGGATAAAGGATATTATTTTCATATTATCTGAACTAAAGGATAGTAGTTTCACAAAACAAGAAAGAGCAGAAATGAAGGAAGGGAGGAAGAGCAAATGGATAAATATAAAATAAAAAATAAATTTTTAATTTTGCTTATTATTAAAGCAAGCAGTGCATAATAAAAGATAAATAACATGTATCAGAAGGAAAAAATTAAGTAGAAAAATAGGCTCTCTATAGGGGGTTCCATGGTGGTTTAGGGGCTAGGTTTCCCCCCTCTCACTGCCACGCCTGGGTTCACCTCCAGCCAGGAAACCAAAAAATAAATAAATAAATAAATAAAACAGGCTCTCTCTCACACCTTATTTCACATTGTAAGTTGGTAAAGATTTTAGGAATAAAATTTAAGAATAACTTTCAAACTTGAACACCTTCAAATGTTTACCTAGCTTCTTATATTTTAAAAATTTATCTTCCAATTACTGGTACCCATGCTGAAAGATACATGGATAAAATATTTCTGTGACATTGTTCAATAGAAAAAATTTTTTAATCTGACATGACTATCCGAGGGAAATAATTAGATATATATTATGTATCGTACCAATATGAATAAAATAGAATGAAAATATTACTAGAAATAAATTAATTATATTTTATGTTTGAATATGGAAAACTCAAAGTTGTTTTTTATTGTTAACTTTATTGGGCTGACATTGGCCCAATTATATAGGCCCCAGGTGTACAATCCTACAGTATGTTGTGTGCTGCACAGTGGTGGGAGGAGAACTGACTCTGGGTGGTGAACACACAATGCAACTCCAAGATATTTTGAGGCATTTTGCTTTTTTAAAAAGGCAAGACATGAGATATATAAAATGGCCTCATTTTTAAAAAAATTCTGAAAGAATTCATAAGAAACCGTTAATGGTGGAATAGTCTGCAGTCGAGATCAGGCATCTGGTGGGGTGGAAACACCAGTTCATTTTAAACTTGTCTGTACTGTGTGAGTGTTTTGTTTTGTTTTCTTACCATGAGTGTGTATTATACTTGTAATAAAAATCCATTGGAATAAAAATGAGAAATATATGCAATAATTTATGCCCTTGAAGGCTCACTATAGTTGTAAAAAAATTGGAAAAATTCTAGTTTTAGTAAATTTTGATATTTCACCTGTTGTAATATGCTATCATTAGTAATAATTTTTTCAAATAACATTTGATAACATGGAAAATGCTCATGATTAAAAGTGAAATGTACATGGTACATTCCTACATACACATACATATATAATACAATTTAATGTTATAAAAATAACAGAGGAAATACACATACATACAACTTTTATTTTTAAAAATGTCCTTCAATCTATCTAGATGGAAACATTTGATATTTTTATTTCTTCACTTATATTTTTCCTCTATTTTCAAAGTGTTATATAGTGAAATATTTATTTCAATAATTTGTATTATAGAAAGAAAACTATTACAAATGTGAGTGATATATAGAAACTTAGAGACAATAGAGGGCTCAGTAAAAAGTTAACTTTCTTCTCCCAGAAAGCATCATTTTTTTTTATAACCTTTATAAAAGTGTGTAAGTAACAGTAGAACCAAAAATGAAGTTCTACAAGAGGCAAAGCACGTGCTCCACCATGCAAATCCAGGTTGTTAGAAAGACCTGACTTAGGTTCAGTGATGTTTATCTGCTTGGAATTATAATTCACTTGCTGCCGTTCTAGCAAAAGTATCAGAACGCTGTTTGGTGTTTGGAATAAACAGAGAATGGTATGTGTGAGGTAGGAAATGAATAGAAGATAATACAAACAAGAGTCATTTCTAACAGAATGGTGCCTGCCTCTTTAAAAGAACAATGTGTCCAGGTGGGCACATAACTGTTCTACTCGGCCAAAGAAAGGGAAGGATGGATTTGAATACTATCAATTTAGTACATTTGTTTTGTTGTCCCCATACATGTGTTATGAAATTCTCTATTTCCTATCAGGTTTTCAAATTGAAGACAAAGGGAAGAGAAAATAATATTGAAATAAAAGTAAACTAGAAAGAAAGAAGTTTTCTTTGTTCCTGAAAATTGTCAAGTAATCACAATTAGAAAAGTAGCTAAAGGATTCTATAATTTTGCAAGTTAAAGATTCACATGATATATTCTCATTCTATGTGGAAACATCACAATTATCCTGTTTTCCTGATTTGTATAATAATTTTGTAATGTGTTCTGTACAGAAGAAACAAAGCCATGTGCCCACTCAATATGTTTCATCTCTCTCTCTCTCATTGGTGAGAGAAGTCTCTTAAACTAAAGTAAATGTCTTTATTCATTATTTTCATCACAAAACATAATAACTATCTTCAGGCAAAATTAGATTGTTAACCATTATTCAACAAGTTGGCCCAAAATATTTTCTTTTAATCCGTAACTATAAGCATGTGTAATTTTTCAAGTGTTTGAGAAATAATACTCTCTTCTTTAGCATTTTAATTGTAGCTAGTTATTTTTCATAAATTTTCATGTGAAGTATCATTAACTGTAGCTTTGCTGACAGCTCAGTTACTTGCATGCAGAGAAACCATTTGAAGCTTAATACTTATACTCATTCCCTGCTTCAGGGAGGTTTTAAGAGAATAAATATCTATCCACCTGACAAATAAAGGTCTATCTTCAGTTTGAAGAGGATTCAAGAAACATTTGAGAAAAGTAGCTTTTTCCTACTCTCAAATATTTGTGTTCATTCATTTTTTATAACTATATTTCATAACTATATTCATCGATACAGCTTCCCATTGCTTCAAATAGTCAATAAAAGTGTGTATAATAAATGAATATTAATAAGTAAAAGTGTGTGAAATGAATGAATGAGTTAATTAATAACAAATGAGTAGGAACTTTGAGACAATAGAAGACAGCACATATTACCCTCCACTAGGTGACCTTAAAAATAAAAATAGGCAGAAAGGTCTAATTACTCTACCATTAAGTGTAAACCTTTGCAAATAATCCCAGTGTCTCCACTGGGGGTAAATGAGTTTTAGAAAAATTTAGAAACTGACTCGTACATAAAAAGGAATCATCTTTATTAATGTTTACATAGCATGCACTCACCTGTTTAGCTAAAAAAACTGTTTAAAACTAACCTAAGACCTATTTTTCTATGTATATGTATACCTAATTCTCAAAAAAAAAAGGGGGTTACTTTTAGATGGGAAAATGTATGGAAGGCAAATATTTAAAAATTTAACATACCATATCTTTTAAGAATCATTTAAAATAATTGGGTCATGTATATTTTCCTCTTGATTCTATTGTAGTTAATATATTTGGTTATCAGAAGAGTTTGTAAAAAAATGTTTATATGTCAAAAACTAACTGCAAATATACAAGCTAGAATACAATAGACCTTAAACACCTGTTGTTTGTGTTAATTTGTCATACATTATAGTCAAAGGTAAGAGAAGTGTGTAATTAGGTATAAATAGAGTAATTGTCCTTAGAAAAGATGGAAGTGTAAAAAATTAGAATGATCTAAAGGAATTTACAGAGAAAACTTGCCTATAGTTACAATTCTTGAATTTTCAAAGGTCTCCTTACCTTTCTCTGTAAAGCAAATGCAGTTAACATCAAAGTTTAGGATTCTGTCTTAGAATTTAAAAACATTCATATTTACAACTATTTTAGATGACTCAGTAGAAAAAGATTTAAGCTTATATGTTAAATTGATGCCAGAGTTTGGTCACCATTTTGAAAATAGCTTCTTAATCAAATAATTCTAAATTTTGACAAGTTTGGGGAGGTGGCTTTCTTTTATATTGCTGTTATTTTTTAACATCGTCTTTCTGTCATTCGATACAATTTTCTCATATAAAGAAAGAATAGAAAGTTGGTAGCGTTTTGTAGCAAGCTCTGATGTTTTTATGCTTTTGCAAAGAAGCTATAGCCAGGACCAAGGTGGTCAAATGGTCATTCTGCACATTGTACCTATTTTCTCAGGTATCTAAAATATATTCACAGCTTGTAATGTTAGACTTCTAGTACCATGATAAACTGAGAATGTTTCACATATGTGTAACCAATACTTCAGGGAATATTAGGAAATTAAAGAAGCCAGTACCTTATCAGGCATGAAGATAATTCAACACTTTGAGAAGTGAACAATTGATCTAATTATAGAAGGCTCATTGTGTATAAAATATTATCCTCATATATCCTCATCACTTGTTTACTTTTATGGGAAAAAAAACAGAGACAATTTTCTTGTGAGTATTTTGGCTTTATGGAAGAGGCTTCCTATCAAAGCACGTTAAGATGATTCTGTCCTTAACTATACCTTTGAGAAAGAAGTTGTCTACTTATTTGAGTAAAAGATCATGCTGATTAATTCCTGCCCTGTATGATAGCAGTAAACCTAGCTGGATTTCACTTTAGAACCTCAGTACAGGTGAGCCTTTGTTAACGTGACTTGCACCAACTGTTTTTAACTCTTGAGAAAAACAAAGACAAAATCAGCCCTAAAACAGGGGGGAAACCTCCTGGGAATCTGCAAATTTCACTGAAATCCAAAGGTACAGATCTGTAGAAGGAGAAAAAAAATAGCCTCAGATGAACAGGCTATGTTGTTCCAATTTAGGAAATAATTTCTCCAGCATCAAGAAAAAGAAAGAAAAAATTACTCTTGAAAAATGGTTGTTTAATTATGGAGGAGAAAAAAATAGAAAAGCATTTTTTTCTGCAACAATGATTTTACTGCATTTACAGTTTTAATAGAAAACTATAGCTTAGTTTTTGCCCCCAAAAGCATAATTGCCATCAATTTGATCATGCCATGAAGTCATTTTAGTTGTAGGTATGTTGGTTTAATACTGTGCAGCCGTGGGAAGATAATTTAGTCGTGTCAGTGCCTTAATTCCTCAGAGCATCATGAATTTAGCACAAGCTTTAAATGCCGTTATTGCACCAGAGATGGTAACTAGTAAAGCAAAGCGATACTTTCAGAGACTGAACTTGGAAAATCCAGTTTAGTGCCTTCTGATCTTCTAAATTACTCTCAAATAATAAATATGGGTAATAGGCAAGACAAGTAACCATTACCACCCAGTGCCAGAACATAGTAGTTTCAGGTATTTTCAGAAAGCGGCTTAATACATGGGAGATCAAAATCCTCTGGATTTAAAATGTAAAAAGAGAGATATATGGACTATACTAAAAGCAAGTAAGCCAGCCTCAGATTTCCTTCTAAAATGACAATGGATCCAAATCAATTCTGCTTTGATAATTATTATTAGCTCTTATTATCATTACCCGGACTAGAAACGCCGAATGGAAAAGTCACCACAGAAATTCACATCCCAAGCACGGCTATGGTCTAATAAGGAACTCCTAGGAATCATTGTTTTTTATTGTACAAAGTTTAGGATTTTCTTTTTTCAGCTCTTAGTGAATAAGTTAAATTAAGTTCCCTGATACAGGAAACTATTTTTAAGCCCACTAGCATAAGAACCTGAGAATTAACTGTGCTTTACTCTGTGCTTCACTCGGCACTCATGTGCATGCTGCCCAACCTACTCAACTACCTACAAGTAAATTGGCTAATTATGCCCAAATGTTAAAGGTAGTCCCGAATCATACATAAACTATGAATTCTTTTGGAAATAAATAATAAGTTACATCCTTGCCAACTTTGTATTTATGACAAGAGGTGAAAATTTTAGTCTGAATACTTCAAATACTTGAGGTTTTGAAATGGAACTGCCATGACTCTTCATAATTTCTTTCCTTTTCTTCAGAGTACCTTCTTTAGTTCTAATTCAGATAAATTAGTCCTAGATTTATTGGGGTTTTTTGCAGTGCTTAAATTTTGCTTTCATCTGAAAAATTATTTTTCTTTTTGTTTATGCATTTAAATATCTGGGAAATATTTCTGGTTATGAACGACCACGGAATAGCATGCATTCTTTTCCTGAGTGTCTTCGCAACTCATTAAGTGCGTGCACCTCTTACTCTAGCTACATAGCAGTTTTATGTTTATGTTTTGTATCAAGGTGACATACATAACAATACACGGTAACATGAAACTACAGGTCAGAGGCTGAAGTTCTGCTTTGTGAACACAGAAAGGAACCAATGCACAAATGGCCATGTTGCCTGAGGAAAGTTCCCAGAATAGCAGAGGAATTTTTCCTTGGGCCCTACACGTGACGAAGTTATCATTTGCTTGGCACAGCTCTCGTCATTACAATATGAGAGATCCATGTAACGGATGTTCGTTTTCTTTCATCAGGTCAAGGCTGGAGGAATACAACCAGACACTAGGAAGGAATTTGATACAAATATGAAATCATTTATTTTATTTCTAAAATTCTGCATGATTTTTCTCTAAATTTCAACTTAAATGGAGAGTTTTTTCTGGGTATGGAAGTATGGGTACGATATTGAAGGACTTCTGATTTATTATGTTAATGGATAAGTTAACACCAAACGATTCATCGTATAGTGATTTCAAAAATGTAATCAATTAAAATAGAGTTACCTATTGCATCAATCAGTTCAAAATCTGAAGGATTATTTTCAAATTGAAATATTATTGGAAATCTTTACAATTAATTCATGTCTACTTCAAGAGGATGGATATTTCTAAGTAAAAAATATTTATTGTTCATCAAAATATTTAGTAATATTAATAACATATCCAAAGGTATTCAGATGACTAATCACTCTTTACCACCCATAGATATGTATAATAATCTTTGATTATAATTTCTGTGTACTGCTTGGAACAAATTACATGCATGTATACTAACACTAGTTACCTTTTATTGAGCCCCTACTATGTAAAGGCACAGAGTTGGACTATTACTTCTCCATCATTTACGTGCCATCATTCACGGGACAGTGAAGCACATCCCGTATTAACACACTGATATTCAGTATTAAGCACATTCAGTATTAACACACTTAAAATATATTTGCAAGTTAGTAATTTTAATATTTTATACCCATACTTTGAATAAAATGTCTCAGACCAGTTGTTTTTGTTCAACTACGTCTCCCAGACTTTTTAAAGTATCAGAGTCAGCTTGCCAACTTAAAAATAAGTAGTAAAAAAGGAGCAAGTAAAGAAAATCAGTCAATACCTTGAAGGAAAACATCCTTAGGGTTGGTATAGTTCTCATATTAAAAATTAAGAATTCCTTTGCTAACTGTATTTTATGCCTTCTAACTCAGTGTTTTATAGAATCTACTTTTGTGTATGAAGAGAGAACTCTGGTTAAAGATGTTACCCTCAAGGCTTTTAAATGTAATGTCAGAAACTCACGGCCAAATGTATGCTAGAGAGGCCACAACTTTATCCCAGAACTTATTTCTATATTAGTTAAATTATCTGCATAATCTATAGGCTACAGAAAATCTATACTCTACTTCCTTTGGTGATGGTTGCAAATCTTAGAAAAATAAGTGGTAAATTAGAATAAAATGGGAGTAATGATAAGGGTGTTACATAAAATAATAAGTTTACTGCATCTGCCATGTGCAGTAAAACTATAGGTATACTCCAAACTTAAGTTAGAAAATGCTAATTGCAAAAAATAACACAGCCTGCACAAATGATTGTTCACAAATATTTTTTATTTGTGAACAATCTTCGTTTCCTACGATGTTACTTTAGAACAAATTAAATACAGCATCAAATTACTCACTGCTAAGCTTTATGTTTATATAATATGATACTTATTTTTTTCACTTGAACAAAGTAGTTATCTATATGCAAAATCAAGGTGCTTGAGTTAGAACAGGCTCACTAGATCTGTAGAAAATCACCAAAAATAAAGTGTCCGGAAAAACTGGGAATCCTTAAAATAATACTGTGATGATATGAAGTCCCCTTTTTGGTTCTCTTTAATATTAATATTAACATAATTTCTCTAGGAAAATCATATTTCCTTTTGAATAGAGAAAGATACTTTCCTTTATTCAATGCCATTCTAAATCTCTTAATAACATCCTGATGTGGTCTGAAATTTTTCTTTCATTCTGTGGTCACACAACTTGCAAGCTTCCCCCAAAGATGGGTGTTGAAGTCTGCTCTCTCTTACGTAGGGATTAGAGAAAGAGAGGAAGGAACAAAGACTATAGACAGCATTTGAAAAAAATGCAATTTGTTTTAGAAAATGTCAGTAGACTCTAACTGGGAATTATTTAATAGTTTTACATTTTGAATCACAAGGAAACAATTTTCTCCACATCATCTTAGTTGGCTGATGAGTTCATTCTGTGATGATAAACCTCTGTGTCACCATTACTTCATTTTATAGTTAACAAACTCCTCCAGAAAGTAAGGATTTCACAAATGTCTCGTTTCTATATCATGCACAATATTACAATATTTTCTTTCTGAAGAACAACTGACTGCTTTGAAATCCTCTGTTTGACAGTATTAACATAGAAATATTGTGTTAAATATTTTCAGTCATGAGAGAATATGGACATATGGGTGCAGTTGTGTGGGTCTTGTTTAATTACATACATTATATGATTTGCAATTGTTGGGGACCATCTTCTATTCATTTAATAATGCTTTTGCAAATTGGCAGATAGTATTTGGGCTAAAACATACCCACGATATTTGCAATGAAAAAGGAAAAAAAACACCTCTGCCTTTTCTCTTGTGTAGAGCAATTTGTCAAGTAATTAGCTAACCTAATTAAATTTTTGTAGCACTAATCAAACGAATATGCTAAAATTTTCTTTGCACAGCCAGTTTACTGTCTGCTTGCATTTAACTTGATGGTTTGAAAGGGGCCCTACACAGTCTGCCACTCCACTTAATAACCTGATTTGCATTTTATATTGGTAAATCAAATTAAGCACCAGTGGCTTTTAGTATGATTGACTGTGGTCAGGCCTGTTCAGATGGGACTTTTTCACAGAAAATTAGGCACATTTTAATATGAGTGAGGCTGTGCTTTCTGTGTTCAGCAAACTGCATTCACTCAGCTAATTAAAAGTGCTTGCTCCCCCCACCCCTGCATATGATAGATTTACCCAGCTGGTGTGTCCATTTGCTTTTGTACAATTTCTTGATGGAAGTTTTTATTCCTAAATATAATAAGATTGTCTAAGCAACACTCCAAACCAATTTGCATGAAACACATAAACAATACTTTGTTAGAAAATAATTACTTTGATAGGTGGGTACATCTGTGTGTAAATACAGGTCCATGTGAGGGCTTACAGGTCCATGTGAGGGCTTGCAGATTTTAGTTTATCTACTGAGCAGCCTCACTTAGAGAATTTTCAGCGATTGGTGTATTAACAGTAACCAATGCTGATGAATCATACCTCATGCCACATTTAAGGAAGACTGCCTACTTTGTGTTTGTTGTTGTTGTAAGAAAACTATTCACATTTTAAGGAGAAAAAAGATAAGTACAAGCTTTAAAACCTCCCTCTGACCTATTAAAAGCAATATTAATTCTTTAGTCAGAGTTATCAATATACGAGGATTTTATCATAAATGGGTATTATTTCCAGCCTGGGAAAAATAAGACACAGAGAGATTAAGTGACTTGTGCATTAATAGAAGCAAATCTAAAACTTGATGCTCGTGTTCTTGACTTCCAAGCTGTGCTTCCCAACACCCCACAGTCCTTCGTCCTGTATTCTCATACCAATCACTTTGTTTCCTAAATGATATTTACAACACCTCGTTACAAAACTTATGAAGTGTTTTGGAACTTTAGATTCTCTAGCACTGAATAAAATAATTCTTTCTACCTCTTTCTCATTACGCAGTTTTTATTTGTAGAATTAGGATTTTCAAGAAGCTGCTTTTAAGATTTATTTAGTAATTTGTACTCGATCACGCTTTTAACAACCAGGAAAACAAAACTTCCTTACATGCTAAGCTTGTATTTACCGTAAAAGAGCACTTAGAAAATTGACAACACTAAGGTCTAAACATCGAATTAACAGAAATCTTCAGTTAAGTGAGTAAACACTTCCTCCACACACATGTGAAACAACACGCTTTACCTTGGGACTTCTTTTTAATCAATCATGCAGCCATCAGTAGCTCTAGAAAAGGATGATGTACACATTAGGTATCCTAAGATTAGATGACAAAATTATGCCTGGAAAACTAATAGAAAAAATGGACTACATTGTCTTACCTATCCTTGGACTCTGACTTCTCTTAACAAGTTCAAGATAAGGACACTAAATATGCTTCAACTATCTTAAAACCAATCATTCAGATAATTCTTTAATTAAAAAAGAGAATTAAGATTATCAAAGAGATGAAGTCAAAGATGGCAATTGCTAGAGACACACTTGGATTTTCTATTTTAATTAAGGTAATGGTGTATATGTTCTGAAACCACAGTTCAGTTCATTTTTTAAAAAGTTGTAATTCTTAAAACTCAAGAAATTATCTGATGACAGTGCTTGGCCTAAAGTAAGCCCAAATTTCACACCCTTAGTTGCTCAGATCTCCACAGGTGTCCTTTGCAAAAGTTCTATCCTAAAGCTCCATGCCCTCACCTTAGTTACTGGTGAAGTTGTTACTGCTGATTTCCCCCATGGATACACTTGAGGATCTACCCTAATTTACTCCTTTGTTAACTATCGAGCTCCAACTCCTTTTTTCCTTCAAATAGATGGTGTTTTTATGACTCTTAACATTTTTGTATTCTTATCGATTGCCAGTCCAGTATCTGTTTAAAATGTTCTGATCAAATTGCATATAACACTCTTAAAATTTCTGAGCACGAAAGGATGTGGGGCATCATAATATTTTATATCAGAAACACATTAAGATGTTATGTCATTAATAGAACAGTAAGATGTCAGTTGTTTTTTATAATTGTGACTACACAATTGTATGTTGTGTCCCTAAGAACTTCTGGGTGTATCAGAACACACTGAACATTAACCAACTCTAAAGTAAGAATCTATCCCTGTTTAAGGATTATTATACATACTATTAATCTTTCTCTATATTGTTGACATAAAATTTTCTATGTGCAAAAAGCATCACTTATTAGCCATATATGTTTTTTAAATTTCTTCACCAAAGATTTTCATATATGTGTAATTATACTTCTTACATCTTAGAGTTATTTTGAGTTTAAATGAAATAATGAGATAATATTCTTTAAAGTAGATAATATCTACCATAGACAACAAATGGTAGCATTTCTTTTTTTATGTCTGTCAGTTGAGAAGGGCAAGGCAATGAGGAAGAATAGTTTGAGGAGTATCCAGGAGTCAACGGTGGGTGACAGTTCAATTGGATATCTGATAAGAGAATCTGTCATCTCAAAGATTAACGAGGAAAACCAAGTCCAATGTAAATTTTCCAGGGAAAACTTGCCCATTAATTTCTATTTTACAAATTCCCAGACTTGTTTTTCTATTTCCTTTGTGTTCTAAACTATTAAAAATACTTAGTATCTTGGTATTCACCTACCATAGATCAGGCACTGTGTTAAATGCTTTTGTATGGATTATTTTGATTCTACTTCCTAGAGTTGTCATTATATTTCACAACACCCAATGGCGTTCAATCCTGGAACGTTCTAGTTCCTCAATCATATTACAATGCACCAAACTTAAATAAAAGAGCATATTAAATTCTTTTTTTTTTCTAATTTTTTATTTTGAAATAATAACATCTATTGAAAGTGCAAAACTACTGTAAGAGCTCCCACATATACTTTACCCAGTGTCCCCTGATGGTTAAATCTTATGTAACTATTGTACAATATCAAAACCAGAAAATTGACATTACAACAACATGCATGTATAGTTCTATGCCTTTTCATCCCACGCACAGATACCTATAACTACTGCCAAAATTAAGATATAAGACAATGTCATCACCATTAAGATATGCTAGTCTTTTATAGCCACATAGCCAGGATAATACTGGCTTCAAAAATGAAGGTGTTTTTTCCACTTCTATATTCTGAGGAAGAAAGCAAAAACAAAAACAAAAATGTGTAGAGACAGTTGGGTTGAATCTTGCTCATTTAATTCCTGGTGACATTGTGAGCCTCCGTCAGACAAGAACTGTGATTTACTTGCCGTCTTTCTAGAGTTCAAGTCCTGTCCCTTGGTAGCAATGGAAAATACATTCTCACAACTGAAGAATTCCTCAGGTGAGATTATTTCCTCACTGGTAACTACTGAAGTGCAGTTTTTGCCATGGAACACATTTTAGGTGCCGCCCTAGTGATTCTAAATCTGAACTGACTGCAGCGCCATGTCATGGTTTAGAGATGGTTCAAACGAGATGGGTTGCATTGAAGCCACCTTGTGAAGTTCACAAATGTGTGCATGGGAAAGGGTAGAAATTCAATAACACAAAATTAAGGCACTTGTCACTGAAAACTTGCTAAGAAAAAACTTAATCAGATCGCTGCATTATGTATGAGCCTATGCTAACTACATCTTTTAGATGTAATTTTTAATAATATCCCTGAATGTTTCTGAGAGAGCTCTTTGGTATTTTCCGAAATCATAGTATTTCTGACAGCCTTGACGTTCTCCAAAACATTTCTTCTACACAGTAGGGAGCAATAATATTTACTGGTTTCTAAAGCCATGTAAAACTAGATGCTCTACTCACAAATGACCCCCTCTATTAATCTCCAGTAAAATCCACCCTCCTCAAGGTCAAATCCTTTCCTGAAAGCAAACTATGCAAACTGGCAGCCCACAGCTCACATGTGGTCATGCTGCCGGCAAGCCCAGGTAATAACAATCTGCTAAGCTAAGGCTTGGCTAACCCCTTTAGATATAAGCCCTGCCCACTTGTTTTCCTCCCCAGTTTGAGGCTGATTTGCATTCCCCACAAAGGTATGTTCACATCCACCGTGAGTACATACAAATGTGACCCTAATTGGAAATAGGGCATTGGCAGATGTATCAGGTTAAGATGAGGTCACAGTGGATTAACGTGGGCTCTAAATCCAGTGACTTGAGTCCTTGAAAAGAGAGATCTGAAGACATAGACACAACGCAGAGGAAAGACCGTGTGACCATGGACTCGGAGGTTAGAGCGATGCAGGCTGAGAGCCAGAAAACACCAAGGAGTGCAGGCCACCACAGGAACCTAAGAAGAGGCAAGGAAAATGCCTTCCCCAGGTCCTTCAGAAGGAGCCTGGACCTGCCAAAACTTCGATTTCAAACTTTCAGCCTCCAGAACTTAGAGAGAATAAATAACTGCTGTTTTATGAGTAAGCCCTTTGGTTTGTGGTCATTTGTTATAGCAGCTCGTGCTGCCACCCACCATGCTTCAGGTATTTATTTTAGTCTCCTTGTTTCTGAAACAAATTGAATTTGTGAACAATTACTTAAAGCAACAAAGACAGACTTTAACCTTGTTTTATAAGCACTTATTCTTTCCTAATTTCATAGGAAACGTACTCTCATAATTACTTCTCCCCTCGCTGTTCACTCAGCAATTTTCATATCTTTCTCTCCACTGGCTCCTTAACAAGCTATTTCCCTGCCTTCTAAATAAATAAACAATGTTAAATTTATTTATTTATTTATTTAGTTAGTTAGTTAGTTCTTCCTCTGGCTAGAGTACTGTTTCTCACACTTACAGACTTCACGGTGAAAACCAAACCAAACCAAACCAAGCAATAAAACTTAGATTTGAATCTTGGCTCACCTAATATCTGTTTACTCGCAGTTTCGTATCTGTAAAATAGAAATAATCCCTAGTTCTCAGCCATATTAGAAGAATTAAAAATAGACACATCTCTCCCTTTCTTCCTTTATTCTTCCAAAATTCTTAAATGAATGGATGTTACTCATTCATCGGGTAGAGATGAATGAAAAATTTTTTCTTGGTGTATTGACATTTAATTCACAGTGAAATGTTTCTCTGTACCTGTAATAATATCCCATTCCTAAAATCAAACCTAACTATACCAGCTTTCTTCTATTCATGTTTACATGGTATGTCTTGTTGTATCCTTTTTCTTTCCATTTGCATTGTCCTTATGTTGTAAGTCTCTTGTAAGCAACATATTGTTTTTAATTCACTCGAAAAGTCATAGACTTTTCATTGTAATATTTAGTAACTTTATATTAAAATCGTTTTTTATATATTTGAATTCATACTACCATTGTACTATTTGTTTTCTGTCTGGCTCACCTGCATTATATTCTCTTTTCTCTCCTTTATTTGCCTTTGTTTTTGGATTAATTGGATACATTTATTATTATGTTTCTCTCTATTAATTCCTGATGAATACTTTCTTGTGCTATTCTTTTAAGTAGTTACCCTAGAGATTACAACTAGCACTCTTGTCTTACTGTGTACAAATGTCAAGTATTATCACTTGTACATTCCTAGCCTTCTCCTCCTGCCATTTCTGCTATTGCTGTCAGGAAGTTTAAGTCTACATACATTTGACAACCTCCAAAATATTGATATGATTGTTCTGCAGTCAAAATCAATTTATAGTTTTCCAACTATTTATTCTTTTTTTTTTTCACTCTGCATTTCTGGTTTCATTTCTATGTTTCCATTTAGGATCATTTTCCTTCTATTTGAGGAATTCTCATTAAATATCATAGGATTGCTGGCAATGAATTCTCTCAGATTTTGTGTGAAAATGTCTTTTTTTCATTTTAGAAAGTTATTTTCTTTGTTTATAAATTCTAGGATAGCAGTTGTCTATTTTCAGAATATTAAAAATATCATTGCATGTCTTCTGGTTTTAATTATTTCTTTTAAGCCTTATTGTGACTTAAAGCACTCCCATGCTGATGTTGTCCTTCAGAGAGGATTCCCCATCCTCTACTGGGCAGACAAAAGGCAGGGAGAGGAACAACCATGTAAGCAAGGAGAGAGCAGAGTCAAGGCTGGATCACAGTATTTTCAGACTCGGTAGCCATCCGACACGTTCTTGGACCCAGGATGTCCTTTAAGGCCCAACCCTTGGTGGGGCCTGGAAGCCAATCTCTGTCTTCTCAGCACTGAAAGACTATGAAAAACTTTACTCTGTTTTTCAGAGACTTGAAGGGTTTTTTTTATTGTCTCTTGCTTTATAAGTTTCAAAATTCAATAAACTTCTTGAGAAATTAACCAACCCGATACTTAAGACTCAAATTTTCATACTTTTTTGCCTTCTCATCCTCACAAGAGTAACTAAAGCTGTTTCCACGTTCCCAGGAGGCCTCTCTATCCCTCAAAGCATCCCTCTGTGTAAATAAGCCTGAATTCTTAATATGTTGCTTATGCTTCAGGTGAGCTAACACAGCCAGGGGGAAAGCAGTTGCAAATTGTCAGCTCACTTCTGGTGTCTCCTCGCAATGCTTGTTGCTTTAACTGCTCTCTTGTAACTTTAATGTTTATTATTTTGGTACTTTATTCTGTGTTTCTAGTTATTCTTCATGGTATTGTCCATCTAAAGCAAACTATTCCCAACTGCCCGGAAGTTTCTTACTCCTGTAATTTTACTTATCAATTTGTAGAGATAATTCCCAGATCTTTTTATTGTTACATTTATTGGGGTGATACTGGTTAGAAAAACTGACATAGGTTCCAGGTGTATAATTCCACAGGGCATCGTCTATGTGGTGCATTATGTGCTCACCATCCAGAGTCAGATCTCTTTCTACCACCATATATTTGACTCCCCCTCCTCCCTTGCCCTCAGGTAGCCACTAAACTATTGACTGTGTCCATGAGTTTTTGGTTTTTTCTTGCTTCTCTTTGCTTTGTTGATGATTTCTTTTGCTGTAGAGAAGCTTTTTAGTTTGATATAATCCTATTCATTTATTTTTGCTTTTACTTCCCTGACCTTTGAGGTCAGGTTTATGAAGTTCTAACTCCAAGATTTTTATCACCAGTCCTGATAATCTTTTAGATATTTTGATTATTCCACTCCTTCATTCATTAACCTCATTCTTCAACTATGTATTGAGGGGGCGCTGCATTAGACACTAAGAATATAGTTTATTTTCAGTCTTCAAGCTAATCATATTCAAACTTGAGCTTATCTTCTCTTCCAATAAAACCTCCCAAATTTCCCATTTTTATCAGTAACACGAGTTTTTTTCTTAACTATCACAACCCAATTTATTAACTTTGACTCCCAAAACTTCCCTAAGGTGCTAGTCACAGTCTTCCATCCATCCAATCACCAATTACTATGAATTAATTATTTGCAATGTCTCTTAACTACATTTACCTTCTTTCAGACACATTCTTAGTGCTCCTAACTCAGACACTTCTTATAGCTGTCATGAATGAGCCAGTCTTGCCTTCTCTGCTGCATTCTGCCAGACAGCACAAATGCGATCATGTCATTCGTTTGTTAAGCAGCATTCAGTGAACTGGATTTCTGAGAATGAAATCTGACTTCATTGTTCTGGTTGGTACTGGAGTCCTCTACTTTCTACCACAGCTTTTCTTTCTAGCTTTATCATTCAACTTTTTCCTCTTTAACACCATGACCCTAAGGTTTTTATCAAATTGGACTACATGTTTTCACATCCCGTGTTACACTTCCCCACCTTCTGGTTATTCTCTCTACTAAAGTCATCTCCAACTCTTAACATTCTATATATTCATTAGTAAAACATACAAATATTCTTTCTTCTACAAAACTTTCAAAGATTTATATCCAGCTACCTGTGATTATCTTTTTTTGAACACCCATAACATTTTCTTGACTTTTACTCAAGATCATCCCTATCCTGTACCTTGAAACAGCTCAGTATTTTCAATGAATAAAATGCTTTTACTCCTTTATTAGAAATTTTAAAACTTGGGCAAATAATTATTTATTCAGCTCCCTCTATCAGCCTGGTACTTTGCTCTTTACATGTGAATTAGAACAAAAATTAGCCTCTGCTCTCTAAACAGA
Source organism: Lyroderma lyra (assembly GCA_004026885.1). Taxonomy (NCBI): domain Eukaryota; kingdom Metazoa; phylum Chordata; class Mammalia; order Chiroptera; family Megadermatidae; genus Lyroderma; species Lyroderma lyra. The sequence continues at coordinate 99,416 of PVJL010000719.1, read as the reverse complement.
AACATAGATTATTTGGAGTTGTGTGCAATAACCATTAAGTTTGATCTGGACTTCTTGGATCCAAATTGTTTCCTAACAGGACTGCTAGAAAATGTCTTCAATATTTTTCTGATAAAAATGGTTTCTGCTGAAATCTCATTCAACTCCTCCCTTTATGAAGATACCTGACACTCTTAAATATTTTACCACATTGGCCCCAACCATGCCAAACATTCATAAGCCTTTCCTCCCCACCCGTCTAAAAACACTCAGAATGAGTCTCTTTCATCTACACTTGTTTCTCACACTTCATTGCTTTCTTTAATTCATATATATATATATATATATAGTCATTATATGTGTTCTGAAGTCATTTCTGTGCCAACCTATTGAACCATTTTTTAGCAATTTACAAGTAAAATTTTAAGGAAATACATGATTCTGAAGCACATACTAGCACAGGAAATACTGTCATTCGACCCCTATAACAAATTATCTCTCATGTTTAAAGACAAGTTTCTAAGCACCTGTTAGGAATGTCAAAATGTTAAATGTATAAATTGTGCACTTATTTGTCAGTTAAGTGCTTAGAGTGTTTCTAGCAATATATCACAGTTGATAAAACCAAATCTGAAAAATTATACATCTGCTTGGTGACATCCTAGTAAAGAGATGTCAAATTCTCATTTAGACCCTGAGATCACAAAGGAAATGATTCATGGAAATGAAAAGGATGACCAGGTTCTAACCCCAGGGTTTGCTCTTCAATAAAGCCAACCCCATGACCTCTTCTAGGCGGCCTCCCTGTCTTCTCTTCCTTCCCTTCTACACATTTTTCCAGGCCCATATTTTTTCTTCTGTTGCAAGCCGATATTTAGACCTATTACAGAGCCATAAATGGACTCCAGTAGTGCTTTTTCTGTCTCTGGTTTCTTCTTCAGGTTCAGTGCAACCATTTTGATTGAATTCACCCCATCCTGGATCTCAAGTGTATCATTATATGTGCCTGTGTAAACCAGCGAGTTCTCCATCGGGACAGAAACGTCATCCGTAATCTCATTATCAAAGAAATCATCCCACCAATGAAGAGATCGCTCCTCAACCCTTCTCCTTATTTAAAAAATCAGGTTATACACATCATGTCCTACCTCAAATCTAAGTCTAGTGCTGCATATTGGATAAGACAGTTGCTGTGAACTATTTGTTGATTATGATGCAGATATGGTGGGGAAATTTGTAAGTATGAAACAGTTGTTTTTCTTAGTAAGTTATGTATTAAAATGATTTAAATAACAATGTTGATTTAAAAAAGATGAGATGTAAATATAGAGACAGTAACAGATGGTTAAATGAAGTATACAAATAACTATCACAGCTAGGCAGCTTCCTGCTAGGGTGGTCAGAGAAAGTGTAGTTTTTCAAAGTCTGTTAGGGGCAGTAGTTCTTGAGACAATAGGAAAGGGACAATTTACTTACAATAGAATCGAATGGGATGTGTGAATATAACCTAGTGAGAAGGCTCCAGGTATATGCTGGACTCTGGGAAACCAACAAGTTTAGTTGTGGTGGCAGATGTTTAGGGCTGTGAGAAAGCAGACGTGAGTTTATAACTCATTTCTGTTTGCTCCAATAATACTCACCCACAGTGCTTACAGCTACAGCGTTTATCCCAACATAACTCACCAATTACATTCCTAACCTTCCCTGCAATGTTCGCCACACGGAAAAATAAAATTATTAAATTCTGGTCATCACATGTATTTCTGTTACATTAGGATTAGAGACAAGAACAGTTTTTATATTTTATTTTCACATTGAAAACCAGTCAATTTTGCTTCAGCCTCAAAGAGCATGTTTATGTAAAATTAAATAAATATGTTAGCAAGCTGCACTTTTTTTTTCTAAAGGAGAAAAGGGTTAAAAACTAGGCTGAGCATATTATTAATATTACTAAAGATTAATCAGTAATGGAGTGATCTGATTTCTAGAAGATTCTATGTCTTGTGATTGGAATATAAACATGGAGAATTTGTAAGTGAAGAGAAGAAGGACTAGAGCAGGAATCTGCAAACTATGGCCCATGGCCAAATCCACCGCCCGACTCAAGCCTGGTTTTCATAAATAAAGTTTTATTGGAACCCAGCCACACTCGTTCGTTTATGTATTGTCTTGGCTGCTTTTGTGCTGCAATTGCAGGGCTGAGTAATTGCAACAGAAACATTATAGCCCTCAAAGCTGAAATATTTACTTTCTGTGCCTCTAAAAAAAAATTTTAAGCCCGGGACTTAAGAGAAGAAAGCCAGTTTGGATACAGATTGTCGAGTAGATAAATGGGTGAATGAGCATATGAAAGATATGATATGTTAATATATCATAAAGGCATAGTTACTGAGGAAAATTCTGAATGTGAGTTCAATTAAACAGGTTTTTAGATAAGAAACCAACACCAGAAAAATTAGATCATATGTTTATGAAGTATGGTCCAGCACATTATTTATTTATATATATTTATTATATATAATAAATGCAACACACTTTTTCTTCCTTGGATGAACTTCATTTCAAATAAGAAACACATCTTGCTTTAATTAAAGAAAACAGTATATAACAAATTATAATAAAGTTCTAAATATTTGGTACGAACCCTAAGTGCTATTGAACTTCTGAATAAAACATAAAATTAGGACTTTGGTCATCAAAAGAAAACAAAAATAGGCAGTTGGGAAAATTAATTGCTTGAAAATATTTCAGCCTCGGCTTCAACATGGATATCATGTGCTGTGTAACCTACAATATTTCCTTGGACCTATTAGGATAATGTGAATTGCTTTTAAGCAGAGTAACAAAGCCTAAATAACTTGAGAAAACTGCTCCAGATGGAATATTTTGGTTCTTAAGTTCATAATTTCAACCTTTCTTAGTCTTTTATGTGTTTTTCTGGCAGGTCCACAGGGGAACAAGGCTTCTAGATACAGTAGTTTGCAAGCCTAGATTGTTTAGTGCTTTGTTTAATGCTTCTTTTAATAAGACCAGTTTCTTCCTGTTCTGGTTTTTGTGTAATCATTATGAGTAATGGGTGAAATTATGAACTTCACTCAGAATTTCTCATAAATTTTCAACTCTATTTCCCTAAAATAAATTTTGCCTTACTTCCTCTATCTTGTATTTGGTCACTAAAGGGGCATTTACAAATGCATTTTTAATTATAAATGGAGTTCACAGAACTCTATAAAAATTACTTCATTATATAATTCAGTTTAGCTACAAGGGTGTGCTATAAATTGCCTTGTTTTACCATGCGGTGCATTGCTGAAATTCTTATCTTAAAATAGATTTTCACAAGGGAGACTGAGAAGTCACTGGTTTCATTATGTTCATTACATCAGCATTGGTAAAACCATTGAATGTGATAATAAGCAGAGTGCGAATTGGATGATAGGTATTATAATCATTAAATATTATTATTTTTAGTATTATTGTTCAAATAAGTAAGGTTTTTACTGAAGCTTCACCTCGCATTACATACTATGGATTTAAGAATCAAAAGTAAAAAAAAAAGTTGTACTTTTTAGTCTACACTTATACTATATTGAGAAATATATACAGAGACATAAATGTATTTTATTTTTTAAAACTTGAATTACAAGATGTGCATCTAATTTTATCATGATTTTTCACTTAACTTTTGAAATCTTTGGTAACATATTTTTTTTATTGTTAGACTTACTGGGGTGACATTGGTTAGCAAGAATTACATAGGTTCCAGGTGTACAATTCTACAGAGTGTATTATCAACTTGTTGTATAATAAGTTCACCACCCAGTGTGAGTTCTCTTTCCATCACCATACATTTAGGTCCCCCGCCCTCCTCTTCCACCCCCTCCCACTTCTCCCATCCCCTCCCCACTTGTCTCCAAATGAACATTAAATTATTGATTGTGTCCATGCATTTTTTGGGGTAACATAATTTTTAATGGCTGCATAAAACTTTATAGTTCGAATCAAACATGTTTTAGGATATTCCAGTTTTCCTCAACTATTCATTATGTTGCAAGAATTAAAAAATAAATAATAATACCAATTTTTTATAATCTGTTCCAGAAAATAAAGACAAAGGAAACACTTTCTAACTCATTCTATGAAACTAACATTACCCTAATACCAAAACCAAAGAAGATATTAAAAGAAAGAAAAACTACAAGTAAACACATACCTTATGAATATGGATGCAACAATGCTCAACAAAATATTAGCAAATCGAATTTAACAATGTGTAATTATATACCATGACCAAGTTGGATATATGCCAGATGTGCAAGACTAATAGAACATTTAAAATAAATTAATGAATCCTCCCCATCAGCATTCTAGGGAAGAAAGTCATATGATCATATCAATAGATGAGCAAAAAGCATTTGACAATCTAACACTCATTCAGGATTTAAAAACACTCAGCAAACTGAGTCTAAAAAGGGAAATGTCCTCAACTTAGTAAAGAACATCTACAAAAAACCTACAGTTAACCTCATACTTAATGATAAGAAACTAAAAACTTTGCCCCTAATACTGAGAACAAGGCAAAGATATCCTCTCTCTCTACTCCTACTCAACATCACACTGGAAATCATAGCTAATGAAACATGACAAGAAAAGAGAAGTAAGTTACACAGACTGGGAAGGGAGAAATAAAATTTTGTTTGCAGATGTCATGATCATGTATAGAAAATCCAAGACTTGACCAAAAACTTCCTATACTTAATAAATGAATAATATAAGACTATAGGATACAAGGTTATTTCCATATTTAGGAATACAAGTGTATACAGAGGGTGCCCAAAAATGTATACACATTTTAAGAAAGGAAAAAAAGTATTAAAATTGTAGCACTCAATACAAACTGGTAACAAAAGATGAAGGCAAGTCATGTTTGACTTCTGCAATTGTAAGTGCTCAAAGTGGTTACCATCAGTGTCCAGACACTTCTGATTACAGCGAACTACTGCTTGAGCACTGTTGACACAGTGTTCATATGTATCACGACACATGACATTTCAATTTCTTCCCAAAGTACCACCAGCATAGGCAGTTTTCTACAGAACACCACGTCCTTTAAGGTTCCACATAGGTAGAAGTCAAAGGGTTTTAAGTCAGGAGAACATGGGTGAAACTCAAACAACATGCTCAAATTTCTAATGCCACTTCAAAATGGTCTTGCGCTCCTTGAACGATAACTGTGCTTCTGCCATTTTCTTGGACTGCACGGTGACGCTAGCATTTATTTGATTAATGTCATCTTTTGAGCAAACATCATACTACACATTGCTACTGTAATTCAATTCAACTTCAAAAAGTAATACATAGATAGATAATTTCTCTTAAAATGTTTGTACCTTTTTTTTGCATTCCAGGTATTTACTTAAAAATATTAAATGTTGCTTCATTCCAGAATATGTGTGTCTAAGATATAAAGGTGACTAGGACACACTTGGTACCCTCGAGTTCTTTCAGGTCAACTAGAACAGTTACCAAACTACAGGTGGCAAAGGAATCTCTAGGGTACCTTGTTTAAAAAAACAAATACCCAGACGCCATGACTAGCAACTTTGACTATGTAGAGCCCATTGAGGCAGCTTTTAGTTTTTATAAGTATACCTATATGGCTCTGATGCCTGTCATACTAAAATCATGCTTCTAGAAACCCTGGTCTCAGGAAAAGGAGAGTGAAAACTAATAAGGGAGTATACAGTAGGTTAAAACTATGACACAGACAGGGCCTTGGTGTTGTATAGCATTCACACTTTATTTTGTGTGCGTGGCTTCCCACAGTGCAATTGAATAGACTGAAATGTAAACAGTGGACCTGGGATTAAGTAGCTGAGTAGTACTGGGCCCAGCTTTGCATTAGTGTGCTGTTGGGAAAATAGAAGAGCACTGGTAGCAGGGAAGCGAAAGCTTCATAGAGGAGACATAAGAAATTATTTACCCATAAAAAGAGAGAAAAGAGGATTATTCCAAAAGAATTGCTTACAAAGTCCCAGAAGAATACAGGGACAATCTTAGAGGAAACCAGTCATTCAACTTGCCTATCAAACATTATGGAGACATGAAGAAAAATAGTTAGTCGGGAGACAATCATGAGAAGCCTTGTTTAGGAGCCTGAGCTTTATAGTGAGTACAAAGGAAGTCACTGAATGATTTTTAAGCAGAAAGATGTGAGTCTCAGATTTCTGCTTTAAAAGGGTTGCCATTTGAAAAACAAATTAGAAAGACATAAACCTGGAGACTTGCAACTATAACATGATGGATTTCTTAAGCCTTCCTACATTTTTTAGGAAGAAAACACTTTCTAATTTGGGTGCCACTTACAATTTCTTCCTATCTAAAAATCTATTACTTTACTCTTATGTATATTTTAATGACTCCTAACTGGTAGAAGTTATCATTATTTTAGTCATTTAAGGGTTACTGAGGTTTTAATATTTCCTCATTTTACTCTCTTTTGTAATAATGTATATTACTTATGAGGATAAAATACTTGTTATTAACCAGCAATAAATGAGGTGCTGTATTTGGCTACATATAATGAAAAATATCATCACAATTACATCTGGGGTATCCCATATAATTAGGGCACCTGATTGTGGAAACAAACCCCAGAAGATATGGATACTTCTTTGCAGTATTTACATACTGATCTCAAGTTTAAGGCAAACATTAAATAAAGGTAGATAATTTATGGTAATATATACTAATATTAAATGAGTGAGTACTAGCAATAAATACCTCAGGAGGTTCCACATGCTGACCAAAGACTAGAGAGGAGGATGACTGTTTGAAAGAGGTTGTGTCTTCATCCAAATCTTGAAAAGAAGAGAAGTAAAAAAGAGAAGCAGGGGCTTTCTATTTGGGATGACAGCAAGGAGAGACAATCTCAAAGGGAAGACTAGTGACTCCTTTAAAATTGCTTCTATTAAAAACCACTGATGATAGTGGGGATGCTGTGCATGTTTCGAGTTGAAAGTATTTGGAAAATCTCTGCTCAATATTGCTGTAAACCTACAACTGATCTAAAAGTAGTCTATTAGATAAAGCTCATGGGCCATTAACCTCCCCCCCCCCCAAAAAAAAAACCCTATTGAATATGTGGCTTATGCTGTTTTCTTTCCCATTTCCTCCCATCAATGATGTGCTTTAAAGAACAGTTTTTTGAAATCCGCCCATCATTTTAGCATGATGTAGCTGAACTGGAGAGCAAATAGCAATTCAGCACAATTCAACAGGATTTGTTCTTTTTGACCATTGTCTTTGTTTTATTATTTTTTGTTTTCAAAAGCTTAGACGAGAGCCCAGTATGTAGTAGATATTTAACAGAATGACCATTTGGAATCACTGAATGAAGCCAAGAATTATTTATAGGAAGTCCTCTAATGAGAGTTAGTATAAACTTAAATCTGAATATTCTATGAAGGCCACATCTGTGAAAAAGACCACAATGCTTTAAAGGCTACTTTAAATACAAATGCCCAAGTTAGAATTGAACAATTATTCCATTATTTTAAGAGAGATTCCAAATTATTTTGCTACGAACTCTAAGATTGGTATGCATTTAAAAACAACTCAGAGTTCAGACATTAAAAGATGACAGCAAAAATAACCAAGAGAAAAATGATCACAGGTGTTTATCAATGAACAAACAACATCATGCAAATAAGTAGCTACTGAAACTGTTTGAAGGGCTGAACTGGTTCTCTGGCAGACCAAATCTCCTTGCATAGACCCAGTTCTTTTTGATGAAATCATCCTCCCCTTCCCCCTAAAAACAACTTAACTGGAAGGGGAGCTTCGTTGTAACCAGAATCCCAATTTGCACACACTGGAATGTACTGAAGTAATTCAGGTCTTTCATCTTATTTAACTAGTGAGCTTGGGTTTACATAAATTCATAATTGTGATTCCACACTTCATGAAAAACATAAACAAAATTAGAAACTCTGGACAGCAAAGATAATAAATGTTCAAATGGTGCCCTACAGATAAATCATATAGATACAGGATTTCAAACATCAGTCAGTGTGTGGTTCCAAGTCCTTTGAAAAGAAATCGTTTCTCTGTGACAAGCTGATGTTAACATTTTAATTAATGGGAAGAAGTCAAATAAAAAACTATTATTCTCTATTAAATTGTTCTAAATTAAGCCACACTACTCTTGTGTTTAAACTATATTTTCCATTAATAAATTTACTTTAAGCTATCTATGTAGCTTTCAAAATGTTGGTATTTATATCACTCACTAAAGTATATTCTGAAAATGGCACTTTCTCTAAAGTGCAGACTGCTGTAAGCTTTATGTTAGCTGAAATACTTAAATACCACTTCAAGGTCATGAAGTTGATTCTCATAATAGAAAGTCCTTTTGTTAATTTTTACTTACAAATTTAGAAGCACAAATCCCATATAGTACTCTGGTTCATGCCCTGAGTACCCCAATGGCAAGAAGTAACTCTTGCTTGATGTATCTTTATTGTTTCTCTGCCACTGTTATGGCTACTAAAAGGTCAGCCAGAGCTTGTGGCACCAAAAGGTCATTTTTGTTATTCTAAAGAGAGAAGTTTTGACATATGATATATTATGAAGAAAACAGAGACACTAACCGATGTACTGTAATGCTAATCATCCATGTCTTTTATTTCTTTAAAGAAAAACAAGTGAGAAAATCTTTTGTTTTTCTCTGAAAATACTTTTTAAAGCATCCAAAATGTAAAAGAAATGAGTTACTTTTCCATGGTCCACTTAACAAAATGTATAATTTTGGTAAATATAAATTAGTAAACTAAGTTACAGCATTTCAGCTCATTTGCGATACTCCTTTAGTTTTTGCTTATTCATGATACCCATGTTTCTGTTTTTTATGAGTGTCAGATCATAGCTTGAGGAAAGAATTTTTTAAAATTATGTTTATTGAATAACTGTGGTGTATACTTGAAACTAATTTAATATTGTATGTTAGTGATATTTTAATGAAGATTCTTTTTAAATGAGAAATAATTAAAAACGAAAAGAGAAAGAAAAGAAAAGAATATTATGGATTTATTGCTAAAAGAAAAGGAAGCCAGCCCCCATATGCTTCCTTCATAGCCATCATCTCCATTTTAAGACCAGGGGCTATACAGAAACTCGAACTTAAATCTGTGAGTGATCGATTTAGAGGCCACAGGAATGTTCTTTACAATGAGGTGAATTTTGAAATCTTATAGTGGTTGCAGAATTAAACGTTTATATCTGAGAAAAAATTCTGGGTTTATTTTTTTGAAGAACTAGTTGTATTACTACAATTTCTAAAGACCAAACTTAAGTAGGGATCTTAATTTGGAGCCTCTGGATGGACTAGACCCTACTGGAAATCTGCAAAGAGTAGAACAAAACAAAAACTTAAGTTAGTGGGAGCAAGTCCGTAGTTTTTGAGAGATTTCCCAAAGGAACTGTGACAAAGTCCAAGTTAAAAAATGTTAACAACTGAGTTATTATACGTAAGCCAGAAATTTCCAGTCTAGTGCTTACCCAATGAATCTTCTCATTCATTCACAAAGAAGATAGGTACCTCCTTGAGTAATAATAACAAAATTTATAGCATGATTATTTCAGAATGGATACTGTACTAAGTGCTTAAAATTGCTTCATAAATTATCTGTACATTGCACATATTATCTTTAATTCTTACAACAACCCTGGCAGTTAAATATTATTACCATATTTTAAATGAGGAAATTAGAGGTGTGTCTTTTACTTTAATACTTGAATAGGACATCTAGAACCTACTTTTCAAAGACTTTCAGCAGATGAACCTTTATCTCCAAATGAAAGTAAACACAGAACCACAAACATTTAAGACATGAAGTGCTAATGTATTGGCATGGGATTTTTGAGATTTAAAATACAATATTTACTTTAAGGGCAATCAATAACAATACAAAGGTCATTTTCAGTGCAGAAATTGGTACGTAGAGATTGTAAATGAGAGCTAGAATATCAGCTTCTTCTTCCAAATCATTTCTGTGTTTTATTTTGGGTTACATGATATAAAAACAACTTTGCATTACATAGAAAAATTGCAAATGATAACAGTTTTTTAGAGCTTACTCTGCAATTGTGTGATGCTCTTCAATTTAACACATCGGGCAGGCTGAAGCAGAAGTAGCAGAAAATTGTTTCAAGGTAGAATCACTAACATTATCCAACATTTGCTCTCAATCCTTAATTGTTAAATTTGTAAGTTTGAATTGGTTGATGAACAGTTTCTCAACCATTTTAAATTATTGTTCTTTGAAAAATAATTTTCAAATGCATCTTTTATCCATTCTGTGTTCAACAATGCCAGTTGCTAAAATTAGCCAAATCACTCTATCTCTACCAAAGTTTCAAATCAGGAAATATATTTTGTTTGCATTTCCAACTAAAACTGTAAAGCCCTGTGTTGACTGCTGACTCTTTATCTTAGTTTTCAGTATGTCCAATGACATTGAGATACAGGTAAATGGAACTTCTTTGCCTCATTCCAAATATTATTAGCATGTTATGTATGATAGAAAGGCCATGTTATATCTGAGCTAACTTTAACTAACAAAGTCTTGTTATTAGGAAACAGGAGTGTTTCTTGTCTCATTTGAAATCTTTGCACTAACATTAAGTCATGGGATGGTTAATGAACTCCCATTCATTTTTAAATGGAAGTTTTAAAACTCATTGCTTTATTACTACAAATAGCTCTGGGACTCTGCAATTGGAAGATCAGAACTTAATAAAATGTATAATTTTATGACATTTTTCACTTATGAAAGGTGATGCACCTTAAGAACCATTGTATTTATCTGTGCACCTAACAATGATAGAAAACCCGAATACAATTTTTTGCAACAGCTTTGAACACACTACTATGCCTACATTATTTCTCATTATTCTCAGCCACTGAAGCCATCACTAGATCTTTGCCAGCTTATTTAATAAGTGACAAAACTTTAAATGTTCTTTTTTTATCATGCCCTTTTCCAATGTTTTACAAGTAAAAGGGTTTCTTATATTGTCCTGTGTAATGCATTACACAAAATTAAGAGAAAATCTGCAACATCTCTCCCCTTGCCTAATTATGTTGTTAAAATTTTATGAGATATTCAACTTTAATTTAATATTATCTTGGACGTGTACTCTTGAATTATCTCTAGATTATATCATGAGACAGCAGTACAAATTGTACTTTCATCACTGCTTGTTGTTCACTTCACACACTTGCTACAGAATCTATAGTGGACAGCTTAATAAGCATTTTTCCTGGTGTGATCCTTCCTCACATCTGATAAATTATTTTGAAAAAAATCTGTGTATGCATTCCAGTTGACGTATTTAAACAGTGTTGCATACAGCTTTTATAAGATTATGTTTTTTAATATACGTGTATACTGAAAGAAATTGATATCATTTTTATACTTGTTTGTGCTTCAGAATGATTTGACAGGAATCATAGGACAATTTTGTAAAATGTTATTATGTAAGACTTATTTATCTTTTAAAAAGTGAGCTCGATGACAAATGGCTTTTGTGTCTTCACCTCATTGTGTGTGTGAGTTTTTTAGAACATTGCTTTATTGGATTGCTTATCTCTGTAGCTGATAATAGCTACATAATTAGTTAATATGTATGAATATGGTTCAACTAAGTCACTTGGTTTTGATCCTGAACAGTTACATCAAATCCATTTTTAATTTTATTTTTAAATGTCTCCTTTTTAAATGCAGTTTCAAAAACTATGGTTTTATTCTATCTTGAACCCATGTAAAATTTAGAAATTTAAAAGTGAATACAAAAGCACATCAAATTTAACTCAATCATCAGTATAAAAATGAGATAAAACACGAAAACTAAATTTTGTGCTGTTACTATCTGAGTTTATTGAGATTAAATATCTTTGTATATATACAAAATATTGGCCAGTTTGCCATTGTCATCAATGACAAAAATAAAATATTTATTGAACACCTAGCATGTGCCAGGACTGTTCTTTCTGGCACTAGAACAGGAATCAACAACAATCTAGCCTCTTATCACGGTGATTTTAATTTAAATCAAACATTTGTGACATCTCTGAACCGTTTCCACAGAATCTTGAACAGGGATTTTCATACCTTTCTTATAAAGTACATTTCTTTCTTCAAAGAAAACTAGTGATGCTGATATATATATATATTAGATCCTGTAATCAGTATCACTCTTGCCCATCCCTCTGTCCCCTCAATGACAACATTCTAAAACCCTCTAAGAATCTGTGGAACACAATTTGAAAATCCCTGCTTTGGGTATATTGCCCTATGTACACTTGACTTGGACTCTCTCCTCTATTTTAGAAATAAATATGTCAAGCAAAGATCATACATTATAGGTAATTTTCATTGTGTTAATTAATTATCTACAATGGAGTCCTTTCTTTTTGCAAAACAACATTTGCAGTTTGAACCACTAGTAAAATTGACCTATTTATTTAATGTGTTATAAATATGCATTTCATAGAATATTTATTTCAGTTGGGAAGTTACATATACATTACTTTTGTTTTCTGATGACATAATTTTAGTAACTACAATAGTATATTGTTGTTACATGGCAGTTCTTCAGTAATTAATATTTGTTGGATATTTCCTAATCAAGTCAAGTAATAATTTAAAATAAAATTCAGAACTTTTAAATAATATGTTAGATAATAATTAATTGTTAATGATAGATTATATTGAAATAGATTACCAATGCCTTACTCATATATACGTATATTGATCATTTATATTAAAGATGTATTTTATTAAGAATTCAATCAGAAATTGTACACTTAAAATCATCGTTAGAATACTGAACAGTAAAAAATAAAACATTTATTAGTCAATAATAGAAACTAGTAAATTAGTCAAATTTTAACAAATAGCTGTCAGGTATAACATTTCTATATGAATAGAATAGTCACAATGCATGTTTTAACAGACAAAAAAGGAAATAAAAAATAGATGAGTCAGTGCTATTATAATAATGTAAAACAAGTCTGTGTACTAATATTTTCCAAGGGTATAGGATAAAGCAGACACAGAAGTATGTTTACTTCCGTGTTAATATTCTCCTTTTTCTCGATACAGGTGATTAGAAGTTTTTCTTAAACATGGAAGTGGTTTCTTCCTCCACATCATAATGTTGTTGAGAGAAGAGATGTCATATTAGTTTGAGTAATAAGACAAGAAAGATAATAGAGATGAGGAAATAGTGGTACTTCTAGGGACTTGACTGTACGGTTATGCTGCATGACTTAATATATACTTCGCACACTAATCAGGTAAATACACAAATGTGAACTCATCCAAAAACAAAAGTGCTCTAACTAACATATTAAGTTTCGCTGATCCTAAACGAACAACAGGTTTTATTCCACTGTTGTTCATTATAGGTTTGTTCTGAAGGGGAGAGGTGGCCAGACCTGTCAGGGGAGGACTTGTTTGGTCTCTTTGTGTGGTATTTATAGCCTGGTCTGGTTAATGTCAATCTTCACTTTATTGGTATTCTCTTAAATCCTGAAATTTTACCCAGACTTTTCCTTATAAGCCAAATCTTCTCATAGAAAACTCTATGTATGTTTTTGACAATGTGAAAGTTCCCTGTTTTTCCCTTATGATTTCTTTTTTCCTATGTGCCCCTCTAGTGTGATACTCAGTGTAAATTTCACCTAAGATCTCAAGTTCAACTTGAGTATTTGCTGTTTATATACATGCGTGCTTTTTCTCTCTCTCTTTAGTAACCAAAATAAACAAAAATCCTTTTCTCAGAGTCACAAAGACTGACTCTCTTCTGATAGCCGTTGTTAGTAATGGATGTGGAAAAAAAACAATCCAACTAGTAGGGAGATGAGAGCTTGTGAGCAACAGTTTCTCCACTAAAGGAAGTTATTCCAGTCTTCACTGGGATGGACAAAAATCAAATAACTCACACATATGAAAAATAAGATCATGTTTTGTTTACCTATGCCTCTTTATTTAAAAATATAAATCTTTGACATTTCCTTTTATTTTTTTTATTAAATTTATTGGGTGATATTGGTTAATAAAATTATGTAAGTTTCAAGTGTATAATTTTATGATCCATCATCTATGTATTGTGTTGTGTGTTCACGACCCGAAGTCAAGTCTCCTTCCGTCACCACACTCGTATATGGACCCCCTTTACCCTTTTCAACGTCCCCCCACCTCACTGTCTCTCTGGTAACCACCATGCTGTTGTCCACAAGTTGTTGTTTGTTTGACTTACGCATTTGTTGCTTTCAGTTTTATATCCCATATAGGAGTAAAATCATGTGGTTCTTGATTTTTCCCATCTGACTTATTTCACTTAGCATGAGACTCTCAAGACCAACCATGTTGTTGCAAATGGCAAATGAGAATGTTGTTTGTGACAGCATGATATTCTCAATGGATCTTGACATTTCCTTTTTAAAATAAGCACCTGGAATACTCTCAATACCCAGTGGATGCTTTAACTATCATTCCATAGCCCTTTGTCTTTCTCTACCAGCCTTAGTTTGGATTTTACAATGAAATAAATATCAAAAAAGAAATTGGAGATTGTCTGAGCCTTTATATATATATTAGTAGTGGATAGAGATTAAAAAAAAAGTTAATTTAAAAATGTGACTTTATTTAATTTCCTATGATAACAAAGATGCTTAAAGATATTTCTACTTCTACTCTTTAGCATTCAAGAACTGTAATAACATTTTAAAAATTAACTTCAAGAGAGTCTTCATATTCAAGTATAAATACAACAAAGAATTTCTTTTTATAGCATGTCACATTTAACATTCCTTGATTTTCTTTTTCCTAAGTTTTAAAGTCAATGATCTGTTAGTTTTTGTGGCTGGGTTGGATAGCTACCTTTGATAGCTCTTCATATTTCTACTGATGAAACAAATCAAGTTATTATTTTTGAAATTTTGAATGGTTAAATTTTTGTATTTCAAGTCATTTAATTTTTAAATCATAAATTGTTATACAATATCAATGAGTTAACTAATGGAGTTCCCAGTGAATTTGTAGCTTTTCTGGGTATTTAGGGTAACAGACATACTATTACTTCAGGATTTGTCATTCTTATTCATGCATTTGATAATATAAAGAATGCTTTATTGTAAATGTCTTGGCCCTTAAAATATATATCTTCCCACTAATTAATTTTAATACCAAACCCTACCTACCTCTTCTTATGTGACTCTAATGTACAAATGTAATATGTACCTACTTTTCCCATCTACCTCTTTTAGTTGTTATGCAATTTATAATTTCCTGTCCTCTGAACAAGTTCTGAGATCCAGGCTTTACTTCCGATCCCCAATTCTATTTACCTCAAATGCCAGGTTGTTGGGGTTTTTTAATGTGAAATTTATAGGCATGGTAAAAATATCTAAATTGACATTTAATCTTCGATCATTTTATCCTAAGTCTATTACATTTATTTCCCTACCTATCAGTTAGTACCTTATTACCTGTTTAAATATCTGTCTTTCATATTCTGTGTTTAATACCTTCATGTATAGACCAACTCTTAAGTCATCTGTTGCCCAATACACGATGTGCTAAGCAATGGAAATATATACTCCTTACGTCATATAATAAATCTTCATCTTCCAAAGATTTTACAAGTAAACTTCTACTAGTAATAAACTCCCCTAATTCATTTAAACATAACTTGCTTTATTTTTAAAACCACTTTCCAGAAAGTTGTACATTGAACCACATCCCCAGTTGAACATTCTAAATAGATAGGTTTAAATGTAAAAGAGCCAAAAAGAAGAGTATTGTGGTTGTTTCCATGTTATGAACCTCAGAGTTATTGCAACAGGTCCTAGGCTCTAAGTAATGCTTAAATAAACTGTGATTTTAACATGTATGTATCAGATCCAAAGGACTATAAACCCTCTCATGATTAATGAAATTCAAATTTATTGCATTTTTTAATAGTTTGAGCTTTTATGTATTTCCTCAATCAATGTATACAAAGAGTTCAGGATCAAAAGGGATTTTTAAAAATTACTATTTTTAAAAGAGGTCTTTCTTATTTGGAAAGTATAAGGAAACGCTTATTTAAAGTTCATCTTGGATGGAAAGAGAAGTCACATTAGGTGGTGAACTTATTATACAACAAGGTGACAATGCACTGTAGAACTGTATGCCTGAAACCTATGTAATCCTTGCTAACAGATGTCACCCCAATAAAAGTAAAAAAATAAATAAATAAATAAATAAAATAATAAAGTTCATCTTGTTGACTCAGGGAATGTACCTGAAAATGGATTTTTACTGCAGAGCTATTGTTGATCTCCACGTTCAAAGATACTACTTCAGGACCCCGTGTTCTGATTTGAGAGTCCAGCTGGCTGCAGAGATCAGTAGTGTCCTGCAGTGTTTTGCACACTACCTGTAGCACGAAGTTTGGACCCACAGGCTCTGGTTACAGAAACTGTTACCCTTGATGAATTCAGCCCCGGCCTCAAAGACTGCGGAGTTCTTTGTTTTTAAGTCTCTCTCCCAGGATTGCAGCTTGTCCATCTCAGGACTGCCTGGGCAACTGTGTACGTTCCTGCCTGTCCACAGAGCTGTCGTAACTTTTGAAGTGATATCGTGGTGTGTCAATGAGCAGAGCAGTCTGTAAAAAGCAAGTTTGTTTGTGAAGATGTTCTTCAAAATCTTTCGAAGTACTTCAAAGAACGCTTCAATTTTCCAAAACCCTTTGAACTAGCACCAATTTAAAGTAAGAATGAATTTCATATTATTAAAGCTTTATATGAAAAAGCTAACAAAAAAGGTCCCCTTTAAAATAAGATCAAATTTGTTAAAATATGATCAAATTTTGTATCTACTAACATCTAAGGATTTGTGGATTTTGTTGAGTGGAGAGTTAAATCAACTGTATCGTTTACCTAATACAAAGAAACACATAAAAGAAATAGTCTAAAATGTTAATTTTGCATATATTGACTTATACTGTATCATTGATTTTGATGACGAACTAGAAAAAACATCAAGGATGACATTTTTGGATTAAATTTAACCTTTAAGAAAAGCAGTGTGACAAAACCTGTAATAATTAATTGTATTTTGTGATTGTCTCCAAGTCTGCCTTTCTTTAAACTTAACCTTCTCACATATGATTGTCTACATAAAAGCCTTTTATAAAATATTTCTTAATATCCTTGGAAGCCTACCATCATACTTTTGACCAAAGAACTGCATGGCTTTGCCTGAGGTCTATTTTTCCCTAGGAACCAGCTGCTACCTTCAAATCTTTATTACATCTCTGTATCAGTGAAACTACAAACTTCACTGCACCCGTCTAAATTCAGGTTCTGTAACATCTCTAAATTAAAGAAAACTATGTTTCTGCCAAGTCCCAAGATTTCAGGGAAGAAATGATTACAAGTCAGGATTGAATAAAAGAAAAATATTGGAGCAAAATTTAGCTCAGAATTTGATTTCAGCTGAAAAGTTACTCTTGATAGTTTCCACCTGTTTGTCCATTAAAAACATATACTTTTTTTTTCTAATTTTCGTGGACACTAAACATTTTTTTCTTTCTGAAGCATATAAGCTGGTACTTATGCTAAAAATCCATAATATTTCCTGGAACTTCCTCCTTGCTCCTGGAAACCCATGTCAATCAGTCTGTCTCTCACAGACTAGATGCATTTTAATTTTTAAAAGGTCTTCAAAAATTGATTTATGTTTCCATTATCGTAAAATTTCTTGTGAGTTGAATAGAAAATATAATAAGCATGATATGAAGGAAAGGGACAAGGGACACTAAAAAAGAAGAATAAAAATTCATTTAATGTCACATCTTTCTTCTCCACAGTCCTCTCTTTTATAATGTATCTCATTTACATCTATTTCCCAGAAAACGAGGTTATCACCCTTTACTGCTTTTATTTGTAGCTAAATTGCCTTGGCCACCTAAGTTGGGGGTGAGGTGTGGAATTCCCAATGCAAGCAGGAGCAAAGAATCAGAAAACTGTTTTTAAATAATATTTTTTTATTATTGTGTAGCTCTAGTTCCTGAAATTCTTATTGCCTAAATCCTTGTTAATATCTTAGATAGGAATAAAAACTAATTTGGAATCCAAAATAAAAATCCTTAGATAAATATAATGTTTTTAGCAATACTCAGAAATGTTTAACACTTTCTATGTATGACGTTAAACCTCATGACGAGCTGGATCATAAACAGATTTCTTGCTACTCATCCACATGCCAGCCTGAAGTTTTTACTGAAGGTAATAACTGAAGGTTTTGACATCTTGTTGATAGAAACTAAGAAGAAAGATCTAGCCCAAAGCCCAAGGGGACAAAAAGGCTAAAAATGACTGTTTTCCTCCGTTGCTTACCAGTAGAAGATGAACAAAAGATTTAAAGTTGAATCATATTATCACCATGTTTTACATATGGAATGCAGTTTCTAGAAAATCCAAACTCCACATTTTATAAATGAAGAAAGAGTGGACATCACAGAGCTACCTAAATATTATGATTCAACAGAACAATGATTTCTTTACCGCAAAGTTCTGTTATACCGAAATAATTGGAAAGTTGTTCTTGGACATCGCCCACTAGCTTTTTGTGATGGTTCACCCCATTTTTCTCAGTTCCTCCATGGCGTCATTCTATTTTAACAGCTGCCGCAAGTTGTGTCTGCGAACTCCCAGCTACTGTTATGCATGGCTCCATGTTTTCACTGCCTATAATCTTTACCAAAATCTACCCAACCTCATTCTAGTTCTTAGCCATGAGAGTTAATTGTCTGTATTCTTCACTGCTTGCATGTACAAGATTTACTAAAGAAAGTGCTGGAAGAATTTACCTAACCCAACTGCCCAGCCTTTAAGTGTATTTACTGACATGGTATTCCAAAGAAGAGCTTCTGTGTTGTTCAGTGCTTTTTCACTTACTTCTGAAGCTGTTCTCATTGATTTCATCCAAAAAACATTAATTGAAGTAAACCAGAATGGAAAAAGAAGTGGAAATGTTGTCAAAGAGTTACCCTATAAGGAGACTTTTGACAAGATAGTTTCACAGAGAAATTCTTTGCAAATTTCGAAGTGGACATACTGTATGCTATAATAAAAGTAATTCTAGAGCGCACACACACACACACAATTAAAATCTTTCAAGTTAATTTAATGATAGCCAAATCCAAAATCTGGCACAAATGAACAAATAAAGCCTACTATAGAAACTTTAACTTGCTGCCTGTATACATCAAAATTCCTACGTTAATATTCATTGGAGTGACTTTTTTACATAATTCATAAAAAACTAATAGAAATTAAAATAAGAATGAAAAATCTATTCATATATTAATTAGTTAAAAAGTAAAATGTCAACAAAGATTAAGAGAAAAAAATGACTTTTTCAAAAATTTCTCCCAAAGAACAAAACAAACGAAATCTTAATAACCACTGGAAAAATATTTATTTCCTTATCGTGATCAAGATAACCTAAGATAATAGCTGAATTCATGTTTAATGGAAAACCATTAAAGACTTTAGAAAAATTAATTTAGGAACAATATTAGACATTACAAATTTAGATACTTTAGTCAGTGTTAGATATGAAACATAAAAAATATATACCTGCTGGAAAGAAGAAACGAGTATTACAATTATTTGCTGACACAAGCTATCTGGTTAGAAAACTCCTACATATTGAACTGAAAAACTGTTGAAACTAATAAAGGTAATTAGCAAATTGGCATGATACAATATAAATATAGGAAGAAAGCCTTTCCTGTATAGTAACAATCAATGGTTAAATTTATAAAAATTTTATGAGTCATAAAAATATAACATAGAAGGCAAAACTTTAATAAGAAATAGGTAAAACCTCAAAATGTTAAAATTTTACTAAGAGATGTAAATGGAGACTTCAATATAAAGGAGACTTCCTAAGTTCCTGGATAAGAAGATAGTAATATAAAGATGTCAATGTTTTCAGAAGTAATTTATGACTGTAATTCAATTTTCAGCACTAGAATTTCATATATGTAGAACTTACCAATAACTAAATTGTATTTGGTGAAAAATGGTTATGAATAGGTCGGGAAAATTTTTTTAAAGATTGAGGGGAGGTGTATATGCCATATAAGAAATTAAAATATACTAAAAATATACAGCAATCAGATGTAGTTACATAAATCACTAGTCCGAGCAGTGGAAGAAAAAGTTTCCCAGAAGTAGATCTTCCTTCTCCAAATAATTTAGAAATATCCTTAGAAATAAATGGAGGAGAAAGGCATAGTATGATGCATATAAATTGGTTAAGCATTTCATTTAAGTTGGATGTTGCTAGAATACATATTCTACCAGAATAGGATTTTTTTCTTATTTTAGTCACAGTTCTATTCTTAGCACTTAAATATTGCCCAGCATTAAGGAGTTGCTGCATGATAGATTAATTAGATTGCCCTATACCACATAACATATGAAAATAAATTCCAACTGTATTAAATACTTAATACTCACAAGGTAGTAAAAATAACATTATAACTAGAAAAATATAAATTAGTATGTTTATTATTTTAATGTTTTTTTTTCTCAATCTTCCTTTCTCTAAACATTTTCCTGGACTATTAATAACTATCATAAATAAATATGTATTTTATTTTACATTAGGGAACTTCCTAAATATAAAGCAACGGAAGATATTATAAACACAAATATCTATTTGAATGGGCTGTGTTTCAAAAGTTTATGCATCAAAAAGCATCACTATTGACAAACTTAAAATCAAACCACAAACTCAATTTTAGTAAGGTTGTAAATATGGCAAAGGTTTAATATCCTAAACACATAAAGAGATCTTATAAGTCTATTATGACAACTAACAGTTCTGTAGAAAAATTAGCAATGGTACAAAGAATTGAACTATTAAATACGTAAAAACATTAAACTAATAATATTGTATTAACATTTTAAAAAGGAAAAAACTAAATTGATCACACTTAATCTTGGTGAACATCAGATTAAATGGGTAGTGTTATCTACTCTGGTGTGCTAAATGTAGCAAGTTTTTGGGGGAGGATGGATCAAGACACTTGGAATAGTCGGTCACACTCTTTTATCCACTAACCCATTTCTTTTCCCAGAACATTGCCCAAGAGTTAAATAATTTATATTTAAGAATGTTTATTTTAATAAAGAGCTTTTTAAAACAGAAACAACCTAATCTTAATGTTCATAAATAAGGGAATGAATAAAATTCATCCACAAAGTGGAAATATTATGAAGTTAAAAATATTAAAAAGTATTTTGAACAAATATTTAATTAAATGAGACCGCATTCTAAACAATGCTACATATGTACCATGATCTCAGTCTTATTAA
Source organism: Lyroderma lyra (assembly GCA_004026885.1). Lineage (NCBI taxonomy): Eukaryota > Metazoa > Chordata > Mammalia > Chiroptera > Megadermatidae > Lyroderma > Lyroderma lyra. The sequence goes on along the minus strand of PVJL010000719.1, from coordinate 77,992 downwards.
ATAAGTAACATATAACATTTATGTTTATGTACACATATTCTTAAAAATAATGGGAAGGGATACACTGAACTATTTGCAGAGCTACTTTCTAGGTGTTAAAATTGCAAGTAGTCTCATCTTCCCATTTTTCTGTGTGTTTCCACTTCCTTACTATAATTAATCAATATTATTGTTTTTGTAAAGCTATACATAAGAGGCAAATTAAACCGCAAAGTGCAATTATTTTAAGCAAATCCTCTATGTTTACTTTACTTATTTATACTGGCTGAAGCTTATGATGGCTGGCCTTCCTCCGAGTACATTTATGGAAGCAGAATTCCACAAGAAAGCATCACAAATCAAGAATATTCAAATTTTGAACTGTTAGTAACCCAATTTCAATGTACTAAAAAATATGAGTAGAATCTGATCTTTGTCAGTAAAGAATCTCCATTACCAACTTCACTAATTAAATTTGTTTTTAATAAAGTTAGTATATTTTCTCTCTTCATTATACTCTTAATCACGAATTTAATATTGATTCCAATTTTATGACTTCTACAGTTATAACTGTTAGGTCCAGCTTCAACAAATTTATTACTAGGATTCTCATTTCTTAAAACCTTACTTCTTATCTACTCAAATATCTACACTTAGGAACTCATTTTCCCTGGACAGCTCATTCTGATTCTATTTTTTCTTTTTTCTTTTTAACTCTTTCCTGGGGATAGTAATGGCACTGAAATTTTCTTACAGAAAAAACTGCAGGATATATCTTTAAGTATTTGGTTTTGGTTTTTTGTGTTGGTTTATTTGTTTTAGATTGCATGTTTATTTGATTGGCTAATGGATAATACATTAAAGGACTCTCCACTATTTTGTCCCTTCTTGGCCTGAGGATGTTAGAAAGATGGCAAAATTCTGATGTACGTAATTCGTTGGCCCTGTTTTTTCAAACTAAGGGAAGCAGTAATTCGCCTATTTCACTGGTCTACAACCATAGATACTAGACAGAAGTTAGAAATGTTAATTCTCTTCACTTCGGTTCCATGGGGAAGAATCAGCTGGTAATATTTATATGAGCTAGTAAATATCCCTTGTTCCAACTGCAATCACCAAATTCTTTGTGGTCAAGTATTATGCTTTCTAGTGGTTCTGGATAGTACTTCATATAAAGTGACCATTTATTAATAATTATGGTATTTTAATATACATGAAATTTGAAATGCCCATAAAGACAGATGCTATTTTTATATGGGCTTACCCTCATCAATTCCTAAATAGCATAGAAAAATAAAATGACATTGATTCCTTTTAAAGAAACTAAATTATTTACCTTGTACTCTCCCCTTCTTTGAGTAGTAAAATCAAATCAATGCAACATGTGCTGTGTGAACCACAAGGGTCTAATCTCATGTCATAAGAATTTTTAAGTGTTCACTATTTGAACTGGCTTTCAGTATTAAGGCCGTATCCATAAAAAAAATGTACACCCCTTATGTTGATATTTTGCAGACTTATTCATAAAAAGTAAAACTGTATCCAGAATGAATTACTGTTGCCAGCTGTTTTTCTATTCAACCCTCTTGTTTTAATCATCTTTTTATTGCTCATTGAAAGACTTTGCCTATAAAATTTTAAGAAGCTACCTTTAAAATAGGTACATACACTAGACTAGCCTCTTCAATAGAATTTAATGTAACTATTGATAGCATAACATGTAGTAATAAAAAGTGTACTTTGTACTGCAGCACAACCGTATTTGTATTATTTTATATAGTTTGAATAAAATTTTCTTATAAAGAACCAAAAGTCAATTCTTTTTTAGATAACTTAAGAATTGCATTGTAGTTAAAATATTATTTCATAGCTCTTTCAACATTACTACCTTTACGCCCCATACTGAACCTCACATCCCTGTAACTACTGTGTCCACCGATCCCATCCTTCCCACTCATCCCCCCAACTTCGCTCCCATCTGACTTCATCAGTTGGAGTCTATTTCTATTTTAATTATTCATTTATTCTTTTCTTTAGATTCCACTAACCCATGGGGGAGGACATTTCATAAATTATATAGAGGCCTACCCAGTATGTTGTACACCTGATAATAATACAAATTAAAGTTGAATGTCTACTATTACTTAAAATATATATATAGTCATGGGATGCAGAGGACAGCACAGAGAACGTAGTCAGTGGTATTGTAACAACTATGTAAGGCATCAAATGGAAACAGACCTGTTGGGGTTATCACTATATAAGTACTATAAATGTCTAAGCATTATGTTCTCTGGTACATGTGAAACTAATTTTTTAAATTTTAAAAATATAGTATTCCAGATTTTCATCAATATTTTAAAATATCTATATTCAGTGTGCATTTTTATCTGTTTCTGGGAAATCTATTTTTCTTAGAAGATCCATATGCCAATAAGTAAATTAAATATTCAGAATTATAATGAATATCATATTTTGAGTCAAAAATATAGAATTCATAATTGAGTTCACTATTAACTAGCCCAGATGTCAATCACAGAATGTTAATAAATTTAAAGTATGACAAGATAGATACATTTTACCATATTTGGTTTTTTGAAATAAACGATTCTTCACATCTGTACTGTTTTGTTTTTTTTTGGTTTTGTTTTGTTTTTTTTTTTTTGCTTTTTGGTATGTGGGTAGCTCCCTGGCTGGGAATCGAACCCAGGCCGCAGCGCTGACAGCACCAGCACCGAAGCCTTAAGCCACTACACCACCAGGGAACTCCCCTGTTTTGTTTTTAAGGCATGCACCTAAATAAGTTTTTTAAAGGATATTTGTTTAATGTGCAACTCATAGTATGCTTAAATTGCAATCCAATCCCAAAAGCAAAGGTGTTTCTGCATTCAATCTACAATATTAACCTTTGTTCACATTCATACACACAAATTAATTGACAGGATACATAAGTACATTTCTCCTATTCCAAATTATTTTTATGCCAAATTCTGCCTGATTTTTACCTATCACACTGTTATTTTCCTTTGAAAACTTCCTCTGAGATTTTATTGACTAGTGACAATCTACTTATATTTTCCTTCTAGATATTTGCTACTTCACAACTACCACCCTTTATCTTCGAAGCACATATGCATACTGCTCTTTTTATCTCATCAGTTTGTGAAAAATTAGATCAGAACACACTACTAGAAATTCATCAACTTTTGCTGTAACAAGTTTTTGCCACTCCTGAACTTATATACTAAGTTCAAAATATGAAGGATCAATTTTAGTAGCTTGAAAGAAATGAGAAGACTCGACAACAAATAAATTAGAGGTTGCAAACTTAAATGCCTAGAGAGAACAAGCAAGTAACAAAAATGAACAAAGCAGGCTCTATGTGAGGCTCTAGGGTGTGGTAGGGACTGTGGTTAACTGAAGAGCACAGGTTTTATTCAGAGAGCTGCTGTGATTTGTCCCAACCAATTAACATCAACTCTAAGCCACTATATTCATGGTTCTTAAAAGCTGCAACTAATTTAGATTAAAAGAAAAAGAAAACTGTAGGCAAAATTACATTCCCTATATCTCTGAATCAGAAGCATTTTATGTTTTAAAGAAATTCATAGGCTAGCCAACGATCTCATGAGTCTAGGGATACTACTTGTAAAATTCTAATAAATTAATATTTGCTGACAGGCATGGTAGATAATAATGTCTTTAATGAGGTAAGACGACTTTTCTTGAATCCAGACATGAAATTTGGGAAATAAAGTAGAAACAGAACACTAATGATGGCATTTTCTAACTAAATCAGACACTCAAAGTTGCATTGGCTTTTACAGATCATTTAGTTAACCCTCACCCAATCTAAAATCTCCCTTCCTACATCCCTGAGGGAAGAACAGCTGTCCTTAGCTTGCATATGTCCAGGAACAGAAAGGTACTCACCCTTACCGCAGCCCTTGTCAGTACAAAATGGCAGCACGAAATAATCTCTCACACTCTGCCCTGGAACCCATCTCCTACTGGTCCCAAAGTTCCTCCAGGTCTATGCAGAATAATTGTTATACTTTGAAGGCCATTTATTTGCTGAACATTGTGATTAACACTGTACATATCTCTTTAATTTTCAAAATAATGCTCTGAGTCAGATATTATTATTCCCAGTTTTGAGGTAAGAAATTGAAGCTGAGAGAAGTTAAGGAATCAACCCAAAGATAAACAACTAAATTAAATCACAAGTCATGTTTATTCCAAATCCTAAAAGTGTGGAGATCAAATCACTACACTTTTTTTTATTATTGTTAAATTTATTGGGGTGACAATGGCTAGCAAAAATTACATAGGTTCCCAGGTATACAATTCTACAGTGCATCATCTATGTGTTGTGTTATGTGTTCACTACCCAGAGTCAGTTCTTTTTCCATCACCATATATTTGACTCCCTGTCCCACCTCACCCACTCCTTCCCCCCTCCTTAATTCCCCCCTAACCCTCAGGTAACCACTAAATTATTGACTATGTCCATGAGTTTTTGTTTTTTTATTGCTTTCAATTTTATATTCCACATATGAATGAAGTCATATGGCTCTTGATTTTTTCTATCTGGCTTATTTTGCTTAGTATGAGTAAATAAAGATGTATATTGTAAACCATATAAATCTATAATTTTTTACACAAAGAAGTATAAACACAGTCAACAAAGGAGATAAAATTGAGTCATAAAATATGCTCAATTAATACAAAAGAAGGCAGACAAATTAAATGGAACAAAAGAAACCCAAGCAAGATGGTAGTTTTATCCATTCATAAAAAACAACATTAAATGTGAATGGTTCAAACACACTAATTAAAAGATAAAGATTGTCAGATTATATTAAAAATTCAAGACCAAGCTACATGTTGTCTTTAAGAAACTGGTTTAATATAAAGGCACAGTAAAGTAAGAATGGCAGAAGACACACCATGCAAACACTAAGTAAAGCTGTTTAGCTATATTAATGTCAGACTATGTAAATTTCAGAAGAAGGAATATTATTTGGGTTAAAAAGAAATGGTATATATTGGTAGAGAGTTAGTTTCCCAAAATATAAAGCACTTATATATAAATTCACATAAAACACAACTTCAAATACATGAGGCAATAACTAATATAACTGAAAAGAGAAATAGAAAAATAGATGTTTAAGGTAATACACAAATAAACACATAAGAATAAGGAATTCCAATTCTATACAATCTCTTCCAAAAAACAAGAGAAAGGAACACTTTCCAACTGATTTTATGAGGTCATCATTATCCTCAAAATCCATCAAAATCACATAAAACCATTATAAGAAAAGCAAACACAGAACAACATACCTTATGAACATACACAAAACTCTTCAACAAAATATTATCCAATCAAATTCAGCAATACATTAAAAGAAAAATATGCCATAACCAATTGAAAATTTTCTCAGGCATGTAAGGGTAATTAATATTTTAAAAATCAATCAATTGTAATTCATCATCCTGAAACTGAAGAAAATCATATTATTTCCTCAGTAGGTATAGAAATTGCATTTGAAAATTAACATTTTTACATGATAAATAACTTAGCAAATTTATAATTAAAAGGAATTAAACTATTAAAGAGCACCTACAAAAAACCTGCAATGAACATCGTATTTAATGGTGGGGAATTGAATGCTTTTCTCCTAAGGTGAGAAACAAGTTGAGGTTGAACCCTCTCAAGACTTCTATTCAACATCATTCTTGAATTTCTAACCAATTCAATAAGGCATGAAAAAGAAGGGGAAAAATTACATAGATTAGGAAGGAAGCCATAAAACTATCTCTACAGATGACTTAACTGCGTAGGTAGAAAATCCCAAAGAATCTACTAACCATCTCCTTGAACTAGTGTCTTTAACAGGGTTGTTGGATGAAAGGTGAAAAAGCATACAAAAATCAATTTTATTTCTACAATGACAGCAATAAATACTTAAAGTTTCAAATTTTTTTATTAAATTTATTGGGATGACATTGATTAATAAAATTAGATAAGTTTCAGCTGTACAGTTCTATAACACATCATATGTATATTACATTGTGTGTTCAAAATTTTTTTAAATTTACAATAAGCCCACCAAAACAAAATATTTAGGTATAACTCTAACGAAGTATGTAAAAGATCTTCACAATGAAAACTAATGGTCTTATTTAGAAGACCTAAGTAAGGAGAAGTAGACTTCCTTTATACTTTGGAAGAAACAAGATTATTAAGATGTCAGTTTTCCCCATTTTGATCTGTAAAGCCAAAGCAATACAAACAACATTCGAATGGGTATTTTTGCAGATATCAAATAGCTAATTATAAATTTTATATGGAAATGTAAAAGAACTAAATAGCCAAAATCATTCTTAGAAAGATTAACAAAATTGAAGAATTAAAACAATGTAATTTTAAGATATGCAGGGTCTGGCACAAATAACGCCCCCTCTTTAGGAGCTGGTAAATTATACCAAATCTTTTATTACAAAATCAGAAGCATGTAATTCTGTAACATAGCAGTATCGCACTCAAGCACACTATGTGACATCTTAGTGCGTTACTTCTGCCGGACCCTGTACTATGAAAATGTATTAACAAGACAGTGTGGTCTTGGCTAAGTATAGATGCAGATATCAAATAGGAAGGGCATTATAGGGAACTTGGAAAAGGACACATATGAATATAGTTTACTAATTTTGTTTTAATTAAGTCTTTAGTTTTTTAAAGCAACTTCAGAATCATGACAAAATTTAGGGGAAGGTACAGGGATTACCCATATATCCACTGCACCACACACAAATAGCCTCCCCCACTGTCAACATCCCCACCACAGTGGGACATTAGGTACAGCTGATGAATCTGCACGGACACGTCATTATCACCCAGAGTTCATAGTTTACATTACCAGTCATTCTTGTTGTCATACGTTCTATGGCCTCGGACAAACGCATAATGACGTAGAAAAACTGGCTAAATTTAAATAAGGCCTATAGCTTAGTTTATAGAATGGATAAATACTCTATGGCAATAAAATGTTAACATTAAGAGAAGCTGAAGGAAGGCTATATAGGATTAAGGTATAAAGATATGTTAAGTAAATGAGGTCAGGATATTGGATGTTTTCTTATTTGTATGAAAATATATAAAATCAGATCTTTCCTTAAAATTACTCTTGCAAACAGTAATAATACCCATTGATTCAAATGCAATAAATAAAATTAAATTGTAAATACTAACACAACTCTACATTTTCTGAGCAAATTTACACTTTTCTGGTATATAATCCATGAACAAGTTTATGGGTTTATAAATATAATTATAATCATCATGTCTTTCAAATGTGTTGATTTTAATTAGTAAAAATAAAGCTCACTAAGAAACAATTCTTTTATTAACTACATAGATTGTCAGAAAAAGCTTTTCCTTTGCAAAATAATTCAAAAGATGAATTTGTTTAAAATAATTTGAATGCATATCTCAAATAAGGCTGTTTTCCTAAATTTTATTTTTCTCGTAGATGGAAATGTAATTAGTGACTGAGGCTGCAGACACTCTTCAAATGTGGAGGAATCTTCAACAGGAAGAGGGGTTAAGAAGTTAAACCACAGTAACAATGATGCATCAGTGAAAGGCATGTTCCTTTTCATTCGTACGGTTTAAACGAGAAAACCTGTCATTTGAAAGAAAAGATGTTCTTTGAGTCATGGGTGGCAACGTAAATCACAAGCTTATCCTGACTTTTTAGCCTGAAGCAGAAGTCCTTGATTCCCAGTCTGACAATTCCCCTAAAGCATTCTGGCGTGCTCCGGGTAGACATGCCATGGGGATTATCAGCCAGCAATTACAAACTTTCTTCTGTTTAGGTTCCTGATTTTTAAGTCGACTGACTTGTAATTTTAACTTTTTCCTATTGCTATCTTTAATCTCAGTTAAGATAGAATTCACAGTAGTCAAAATTAAAAACAAAACAAGACAGGTTTTGAAATAACTCTGAAAAACATCTGAGCTTTTGCTAGTCACCAGAATGATGGAGAATATGTGGGTGAACAAGCTTACAAATATACTCACCAAAGTACTTACGTGCTCTGCTTTGCCACAATGACCGTGTTGCAATTAATGGAGGAAAATCTTGTGGGGCATTGGAAGACTTAGTCCAGGAAATGGTGTTAAAGGGACAATGTTCGAATTGGATTCTACTATGTTTGAAACTCTAAGTACCAAGTGACCCGGAGTAAAGAAGGCATAATTTCACCACGTCCTGGCCAAACGAAAATGTTGCAGAATGACAACATGAAGTTGAACTCTTAGTTCAATGTTTATTTTCCTGCCAAAGTCCACCTGCATCCTGGGATTCACTTCTGTATTCTCAGGAAATGTTTGAGAGCTGAAGCACGCCTCATAAGGAAAATGGTTTGAAACTGGAAGCCTGAGCCTCCTGCTTCGGCCCCCTGCCACGGACAGTGCTTTGACCTCCTCTCCCAAGCCCTATGGATTTCCCAGTGCCTCACCCAGGACTAACCATAAGGCTCAGCTCCTCAGCAGAGCTGACCTAACTTTGCCTTAAAATTCAGCTTTGTGGACTGCATGAAGCCATACCCTCTGTGGCCTTTGCGTGGTTCTCGGGCATTCCTTGGCTCCCTCAGCCTTAGTTTTGGCCCATAGCTCTGGTCTTAAGGCAAGCTTGATTGTCTGTCTCCGAAGCTAGTTTATAGCTCCTTGTTGTGTTCCCATCTTCAGCTGCGTAAAGAAGAGCACAAAAATGTTTGTGACTGGCTAGAGAGTGTACACTTTAAGTAAACAAACAAAAAATCGAATAGTGATTAAGTGTCTGAAAATCACAGAGATAATGCTAATACATTAATGTAATAGAGAATAATTGAGTTTCTGTTTAGGTATGGGGAGAAGCTGTTCTGAGGAAACAACTTTTAAACTGACAACTTAAAAAAGCGTTCCAGGCAGAGGTGGGAGTTTGCACAAAGACCTCTAGTGAAAAGAGGTGGATGGTTCCACGAACACAAGAAGGCCGGCATGTCTGAAGGATAACAGGAAGGGACAGAGTGCTAAGAGATTGAAGACATGGACAGAAATATATGACATGAGACTTTGTAAGTCAGAGTATAAAGTTCTGAATACAATAGAAAGCCAGTCACTGAAGTTTTAATTACAGGTATGACATAATCTGTCTTTTCTTTCTAAAGGATCACTCTGGATTTTAGCGGACAGGACATACAATTCTAGAAGACAAATTTAGAAGGTCTTGCAGGGCTCCAGGAGAGACAAGCTGTGGATTCTTCCAAGAGTCTTTTTCATAACTTACACAAGTGATCAAGTCCCCTCCTGATCGACACATTCCTTCTTTAGATATTTTGACGTCATTCATTGGGTTAAAGTCAGGTCTTCCTGGAACCTTTAAGATGCTTTTGAAAATATATGCTTTGATCCATCATATCTTGCTTTATGGTTTAATTTTTGGAGAGCAAATTTATTTTCTAATTCTCACAAGGCGTTTTTGTTACAACTTTTCTGGTAATGCCAATACTGTCAACTCCATATATGGACAAACTTGCTAAAAAAATTACTTTAAAGAATAGTTTTTAAAAAAAATATTTGTGAAAGTAGAGGAGTTAGAGATACTGAAAGCATTAACATAGTATCATCTTAAATTTATGTAAACATGTCCATAAGACCTAGAACCTTAAGCTTAATCATCATTTTCTACTTCACCCACTCCTCTCCTATCTAGATGCAGAAGTCCTAATTAAACTCTACAATGTTTTATTAAGTTCTTGTAGCCCTCATATTGCTTCAGAAAGGTGGGAGAGAGACGATGATGTAAGAAACAGGCCCTGGCTTGTGAAGCACTGTCTACTGAAGAAGGCAGACTTATGTCCAATTAAAATATAGTTTGGCTGGGCCACTGTTGACTCAAACAATGCTTTTGTACTAATTAGAATAAAGGAACTCCCTTATCAAAATATTTTATTTCCAGCTGTCAGAATATTGTTGTAATATATGAATATTTTTAGAACAAAATACTTTACTGCCATCTGCCTGAGGTTTGTCTAAATAAATATATAAGTACATTTGTCTAAATTAATATCCAGTGTGAATGACACCCCCAATACAGTGCCCCCAAGATTGCTCCCATGCATACACTCAGTTCTGGTTAGCTCTTTGGAAGTGGATCCCAGGAGAAGAAGGAAGGGAAAACAGAAGGATAAAAAGGAAAAGCTATTCCATAGGTCAAGGAATACTTCATGGAGGATGCAGCACTGCCTAAAGTTTGATCATTGTAAACAAATCATCTTCAAACAGCCCTTAAGATCACATTTATTATAGGACTTCTTTGTGGTAGGTAAAACAAAATCTCGTTCTGCAGAAAACAACACCGGACTTGGAGCAATCCACTGCTTCGTGCCAGAGCCCAGATACTCTGCCACTCCATTGCCTAACTTCCCACTTGACTACACTGTTTTCTAACTCTCCTATTCCTTTGTAGTCTCAAAACTACTGTTTTTCAAATGCAAACAACAATTATTTCAAGGTAGACCATTCTTAACACTTAAGCCTATGTCGTTTTATAATGTAAAAACTAGAAATACTCAGCATTTTTTACCTCTGACCCAGTCATGGCTCCTCCACTAACCAACTACTGCTCCTGCCACCACTGTGCTGGTGCCTGTACTATCCCCTATGGGGGAGGAAAAGAGGGAAATGTTTTCAAATACTTTTAGGGAAAAAGTTAAACATACACAGTTCTCAGAAGTGAAAAGCTGGCTTTCCAGTGTAACAGCCACAAACCAGCTGTACCAAAAAGTACGAAGAAGAAAATATCAGTAGTACCCACTGCTGTTTAACAACAACTTTAAATACACAACCACCCCCATTTCCACCATACTTGAAGCAGACAGGATTCCCACCAGGCCTTAGGGCTTCCAGGGTCTGAAAGCCTCCCAGAAGGGAGAGAACTCCAGGGTAACTGTGAACAGAACCGAAAACAGTGACAGACACCTGCAGAGAACCTAGGGAAGACGGTGTGTTTGCATTCATTCTCTGCTTTATTTCCCTTTGCCTATCATTCCGGATAACCTCAATTTCTAAGAAAACTGAGTACTTAAAATCAATATTTCTCAACAACCAACTTCCATTTATATCTATTCAAAACTGAAATTGAGAAATGAGGGACAACATTTTAGTTTCAAGGAGTTGGTGTCCTGTTATTCTAAATATCTTAGACAAAATACTTTTCTACTCTAAGTTTTCTATAGGTATAACCAACCAATTGTTACACTTCCACCTTACCTTTTCTTCTGCTTATGGGTCTTACTACACACACACACACACACACACACACACACACACACACTCACACACACTTAGCTGAATATCTCAATTCAAGAGGAGAAATTGTCCTACAAAGTTCCAACAAGTAAGTTGTGAGACAGTGCCAGTACCAGCCTCTCTGCTCATTTTCTAGTCTCCTATAAATTCATGTCTTTTTCATTTTCTTTTTTCACCTCTCTATGCCAAACTAAGTCCTCATGTTCCCAATTTTTCCTGAAAATTTCTGTTCTCAAATGTTGTGCAGGTAGGCAATTGTCATGTCATTCAAAATAGCTATCCTTGTATGATTTTACATCATTATTTAGGATCATAAATTTTATACCTAATGCTAAAACTTTCCTTGAAGCATTTAATAAGCATATTTTATTGTCCATTTAACTAAGAATGACTGCATACCTGATGTGTTCAAGAACATTTACTGCATCTGGCTTATCCCAATTGTTTTTATGTTTTCCAGACAGAAAGATGATTTTCTGTAATAAGAATAGGAGTGGAGATAGTGAGAACTTGACTTTGTTTTATTCATTTCTGTTCATTTGCTGCATTATTCTTTTGACAAACAGTAGGTTGTCAATTAAATTGCAACAAATTAGGGATAAAACTCTACCTCAAAATGTAAACAAGACAACAATAGCCCTGTGTGCTGGCTCGTTAGTTTATCAATGAGAGGCACAAAGTTGAGTTTGTCACATATTGCTGTCTTCTTTCATGGATGCAGTTTTTTCTGAAGGGGTGTGTGCAATTTTAAGTGTAATTAAACTACGTAACTATCTTGGCCATGGCAGGTTAGAATGTGAAATAATTTAATAACTTGTTTGGTAATTACTAAGCCTGAAGATGTATCTTATTTGGGCACTAAATCAAGAGTATTAACCTGTCACAGTTAGATTATCCAAATGTAAAGTATGTACTATAGTAGAGATTGGTTTTTGAAGAAATACACACACACACACACACACACACACACACACACACACTAAACTCTAACGTCTTAAGAGATTTGACTAAAATGAGATAAAATGTAAAATGTCAGACTACGTTAGAAGATACTTTAAATATACTTTATGATAAGAATACTTGGATTATGGTTGAATATGGACATAAAGTCTTCTCAATTAAGTGAATTTATTGATATACAATAGTGCCTTAATACCAATACTTTATATTTGTTTAGCATTAATTTTTAGGAGTTTTTTTTGTTTTTTGGGTTTTTTTTGGTGGTTCCCTGACTGGGAATCGAACACAGGCTGCAGCGTTGAACGCGCCGAAGCCTAGTCACTACACCAACGGGGAAAACTCCCTGCATTAATTTTTAAAGTACTTCGATATCAATTATGTCATTTTATATGTAATTTTATTCAACACAAATTTACCTTTGTAGTAATTGTTAAACCATAAATAATTTAAAGAAACAATTTCTATAGGTGCACTTCAAATAGTACTTCTGAAGTTCTTTCATATATACAACACCAAATTGTATGTATTAAAATCAAGTTCTGACTGGTCTAGGTTAAGGGGAATAAGAGATTCAAGTTTCCAGGTATAAAAAAAACAATTAAGTCTTGGGTTTGTAATTACAAAATTGGAAATGTAGTCAATAATATTGAGATAGTGTTATGTGATATCAGATAATTGAACTATCATGGTGATCACTCCTTTAGGTATATAAACATTGAATAACTATGGTGAACACCTAAAACTAATATAATATATTAGCTATATTTTAATAAAAATCTTTTTAAAATAACAAAAAAGAATTCTAAGAAATCAATCCATTTACTCCACATACACACACACATATATGCAAAAGAAAAAATATTGTAACTTAGGTTCTACTTAGGGAAGATGAAGAAGTAAAGAAAAATGATCATTATACATTAAGTTGACAATGCACTGTAGAATTGTATGCCTGAAACCTATGTAATCCTTGCTAACAGATGTCACCCCAATAAGTCTAACAATAAAAATGAATTAAAAAAAAAAGAAAAGAAAAATGATCAGGGTAAACAATAGAAAAAATGATTTAAAACTAATGACATTTGCCCCAAATTTGCAATGACCTATCCAGTATATTGGAGTTATGTAGACCAAGAAATGGTTGGCATATTTTACTTTGTAAATACCATGGTCGGGCAATAAATATCTCAGACCAATTAAATCACAATTTTGTAGGGTGAGACCAACCATAACATATTTGAAACTAGCCAGGTGATTACAGTAAAGACTTAGAACTGTGATATGATATAATGAAAATATTCATATAATTTATTTCAGTGTACAACTATCACAGTTACAGAATAACGTGGTGTTAAAGTTGTAATCAAAGTAGATACCATCTTTATTTTTAAATCCTCTATTTTTAAAACATCTAAAATTTTACTTGTGTGCAAATATAGGATATACAAGGGGGGAGCACTTCATAAATTATATAAATGTTGCCCACTGTGCTGTCCACACTAAAATAAAAATTAAATAAAATAATAAGTAAATATACTCTGCTCAAGAAAAAAATATAGGATATGCAAATTACTGACTGAATTATATTCTGTCATATAGAATGGAATTAAGTGATGCTACAATACAATAGAAACATAAAGTTTACAACCCACCAGCCTTATACATTTACAATATAAACATAAATTAAAATATTTATCTCATTTGTAAATTCACAATAGATTCTAAATTATGCAAGATTAAGAGGGCATATGTGCCATAAAACAAAAAGGAAATAGGTAAATATATAAATGATCAAAATGCCTACATTTGAAAAATAAAAAGCAAAATTAATTTACACATACGTGCTTTAAATTTGTTACATCATTTTTACTGTTATTAAGCAGAAACATTAGTCTCTGTGGGAAAAAAATTACCGTTTTCAATTATCTCATGTTTGCATTTTAAAACACAATATAAATTAATGATTCTGCACTTCTATTTAAAATAAGCATATCATCGCTGATATTCTTCATACTCATTTTGATCTGAGTCATGTATTTGATTCTGTCCTTTACCCAGAATAGTAAATGCTTAAAGAACATTGCATTACTGTCAATCATTGAGTCAGCAAAAGCAGGAGAACAATGAGCTCTGTATCACCTCAGCAGCTCAATAAGCCAATGAAAACACTGAAAGACTGGCTTCTACAGTATTCCAGGAACAAATGTCAGCACCGTGGCGTTCCATCACCTGCCAAACGTTCAATAGGAACACCAGAATGTTATCCAAAAACCTGTTGACTAGTACATTAATTTGTAGAGATTGTGCCCTAGGTATGGATGTATATTTTTTATTATGAACTATAATAACAATGACATTTAATTATATCTTCATTTACTTTCTGGCTCAGCTTCCAGGAACGAGTTCTGTCCCACTTTCATGATATTTTGAATATAATTGATTATTGGCTCCATTAGCAATATAAATTGTCACCAAAGGAGTCTATCAGATGCATCTAATAAAATTAAATGCTTTAAAACATGGATATTTCAGATGGCTGAATCCTTGAACAGCTAATTAAGGTATGCTCTTGTTTCATTTTTCATAAAAATAATCTACTCTGGACATCAGCCAAAAAAGAAGGTAGGCTAGGCAAATGGCTAAGAGAATAGACTGTGTTTATCCACTGTGATTAGCCAAACAATTTATATGATTGCTCCCATAAATATAATCATTTCCAAAAATTAGTGCAAATTTTACAGCTAGTCCAGGATCATCTTTATGTAGTGTCTCTTATACTAAGGATAATAAATATTCATATAACACATTCCATAAATGCTAAACCAAAAAATTTCTTTGGTTTATAGCTCTTAATATGCTATATATTTGCAAAGACAGTTTTGTGTATATTTCTGAGAGAAATCTTTCATTTTAAAACCAAAAATTAATTAACTAGAATAAAAGAAAATCAGCCCTAAACTTTTTAAAGGTAATAGATAGATACTTACTGATTAAATTTCAAAACACTGAAAAATAAACTTTATTGCCCAGAACATGAGCAACCAAGCATTTATACTTCAATCCCAGAGGTGGAAGAAATCTTGAGATCTAGTTACAAGTTGATTATTTGAAACAGTTAAAAAAAAAAAAAAAAGAAAAGTAGTGACATAAACGGATGCATCCTAATTGAATTGTCCACTTCATTTTGCCCATTCTGTAGTGTAAGCAATAGAGTAAATCCTGTTTTTAGCTATGCAGGATAAAAGTCTATTTGAAGTTGCAGTCTATAGCTGGCTTTTCACAGTAAATTGACCTTGCTCAGCGCAGCCAATGTCATAATGCTCTGCTTTATCTAGGCTGAGAGAGAAAATCGCAAATTGCTTCTGCATGATTAGTTCTGCCACTTCAAACGTGTTTCTTCCGAGTTGGCTTCCACACTTATTGCTAAAGATATGTGCCACTGGGACATGCTGATCCGACTCTGAACTTCTCCAATTAAATAACCCTTTAATGACCAGTTTGAGACTTATTGTTTCTCATGAAATACATCAAAATCAAATTTAATGCAAAATTAGATATAAAAAGAATGAAAGTTGAATTTGAAAAGTTAGCAAATACATTTAATCACTAGTATAAACTACAGGTTTTTTCCCTGAAATACCTGAACTACTCTAAAAATTGAAATATAACACACAATAATTTACTTTCCTTTATATATAAAAGTTTTTACTCTGTTTTAGAAACTTGTATAGGTTTGAAATTATATGAGTACAATATTATTTTTCCACTCAAGAAAAAGAAACTATGACCAATTGCTATAAAAATATTAAAAGGCAGTAATCCCCAATAGATAATAGACTGTTTATTATACAAAAAAATGTAAGAAAAGAACTAATGATTTACATATTCAATTAGAATATCAGAGATATAGTTCTTTAAGTAAAGTTAGGCCAAAGAAATAAAGTCTGAAAAAATGTTCTTCCCTCTGACTTCTTATACCACCCAGTATAGACTTTAAAACCAGTGATATATAAATTATATACCTCACCAAAATATAAGCATAGTGACTTTAATAATAAACAGG
The DNA here is from genome assembly GCA_004026885.1 of Lyroderma lyra. Lineage (NCBI taxonomy): Eukaryota > Metazoa > Chordata > Mammalia > Chiroptera > Megadermatidae > Lyroderma > Lyroderma lyra. The sequence goes on along the minus strand of PVJL010000719.1, from coordinate 61,628 downwards.
AATGCATTAACTATTATAAATCCCAGAAAACATAGTTAGGATTGAATTCACTGACAACACTCAAAAATGTGTGTGTGTGTTAAGACAATAAAAATATAGCAAGTGGGAATATTGGAATAAGTGAAAAAATTGCTTTTTGATTTTGCTTTTGTTTACTTGTTTATTTGTTCATTCTGTTTAGTTTGTCAAATGTTAAAGTTCTTAACTGTCTTGGGTTGAGATACCTACCTATATAAAATTAAAGGCTCTTGCTAACATGTCGCTGGTGTCACATCTTTTAAATTTTTTTTTTAATTCATTTTTATTGTTAGACTTATTGGGGTGACATCTGTTAGCAAGGATTACATAGGTTTCAGGCATACAATTCTACAGTGCATTGTCAGCTTGTTGTATAATAAGTTCACCACCTAATGTGACTTCTCTTTCCATCACCTTATATTTAGCTTCCCCCCCTCCTCTCCCAAATTTTTGATATCATATTATGTATTATGTATTATTATATATTTTATATTAATATTATATATATGTATTTAAATTGAAATAAGAGTTAGGTACCAAACTAAAGGAATTGCATAAGTAATTGAGGTCAAATCCCAAATGTTCAAGTTGGAGACTAGAATCTATCTTTTGTGGCATCTTCTACTGCATTTTAGCTGTGCTGCTACAGGGAAAAGTTTAACAGGTATTTTATTTTATTTTTTTTTAATTCATTTTTATTGTTAGACTTATTGGGGTGACATCTGTTAGCAAGGATTACATAGGTTTCAGGCATACAATTCCACAGTGCATTGTCAACTTGATGCATAATAAGTTCATAACAGGTATTTTAAAAATAAGATTTGTTGAGTGTTTTTAAGAAAGGAGAATAAAGGAGGAATGCAAAATTCATGAGGCTGAATTGTGCTTAAGTCCTGCTATCAGAGACAGATAGGAATGACCCAAAGTAGAACTAGAAATGTGTTACCTGACAAATAATTCTGCATATCAAAAGATTTTGCTAACCAGCCTGACACATAAATGGCATATGTTGTCAACTTCTATTAATCTCTCTAAAAACGATGACAGCACCTAGAAACAACCACTTTCTCCTTAAGAACTGAATGTTTTTACAAAGTTCTAGGCATTTTTCTGGGTCAGAAATGCACATATTTCTAAGTAGTAAAAAGACATAATTATTTACATAAAACCTATCTTGAGGATGTGAATGTATTAAGTATTAAGCAAAAAAATAATGTTCATTATGTGGTATTATTATGTTAAGTTTTTAGAAAAGCAGCTTAAATCAGTTACAGGCTTTTTATAGGTTTGAAGATGCTACAACTCAAATATGTTATGCATGCAGGAACGAGAAGTATTAAATTAAATTGTAACTTTGAAAAAGGTATTTTTAAATAAATGTGAATTCTGGAATGAATTTGCTAAATAGTCAGAAAAATATATAACTAATCTATCTTGCTTACTAATGAATGAAATTTTTAAAAACTTGCTCTTAAACAAGAGAAGACACATAAATATAGGAGAGCTCCCAATACCATAAAACATAACACCAGCCAATTCCCTGTTTTGTAAGGGGGTCTTTATATGGAAAAGTTAATAGATAACAGTACCATTCATGAATTAGCATTCACAAAGGCAATTTACAATAAAATATAAATGTAATTCCTTCAGTCTCCTCAGAAGTGTTTAATTATTTTATTTTGTTACACTTGATAAAACCCCTATGGTTTGCACATAAGCAATTACTAACTTTGTGTTCTCCAAATAACATGTTAGAAAATAAATACTAAACCAAGATTGGAAATCATGTTCATTATGTGCATAGCCAACATCCAAACAGTGACTCCCATCTTCCCATTCACTGCCTTGGCCCATTTTCCTTAAAACCACAAAGTAAGGTATGTAAAGGTCAGGGGGAGGATTAGATTGGTGTGTGCTTGAACATCCCCAGTTTAGGGGGAAAGTAAACTCCTAAAAATCTTGGACTCAGGACACTAAGGTAACATTATACCCTCAAGAAAGAATTGTTTGCAGCCTGGTGCTATGAATAGGCTTACCCAACACCACCTGGGCTAAGTTTAACCCAAGAGCCCCTTCCAAGATAGCTATTCATTAAATTTGGTTCATGCTCAATTATCACACTTCATCTTTCTCCTCTACTGCTTTCTATGAGCACAATAGGACTCCCTTCCATACCCCACCCCCACAAAATAAAAAAAGAAAGAAAAGGAAATGAAAATTTAAAAATGTATTTTTTCCTTTTTACTCCTTGAGTTAGTATCTCCTTCCATTTCTACAAATTTCTTAAAATATATGTTATGTTCACTACCTCCATCATTGGTTTCTCCTTCACCACCTGCTACCCAATTCCTGTGCTTGTCATCTTACTATAATTTTATTCTACACGGTCACTCAATCAAATAGAACAGTAAATTGGTGATTTTTTTCCCACCTGATTCAGGTTGAGCTTTAATTTCTTTCAATGATGTTGACTAACTCCCTTAAAAAGTCTCTTTCCTTGGCTGTCATATACAATAGTAAGGAGTGACATCACTGTTCTTCACCAAACACCATTCTCCTATCACCTTTGATTTTTGTGATAAGACACTTCCAGTTCAACAGTTGTCTCTCTAGCTTCTCCTTAGTTGTATAAACAAATGTGCAGGTGCTTTGGCACTTGGATATTCAATTTTGACCTAAAGCACTGTACATATAAAATCCCCCTGGATATCTCTATGCCTACAGTAGTACCAAAATGATGCTATTAATTGTTGTTAAAAGTTTTGAGCCATTTCTCCTTTTCTATTTTCCTGTATCCAATTTCTAATGGTGCCATTGTCATCTCTTTCTTCAGTGAGAGCTCTCAGATTTCTTTCTCAAGTCCAGAGCAGTATTTCCAAATACAACCTGAGTTGTTCTACCTGCAAGCCTCACCAATACATCACACCTAAAACAAAACATGAGTTTCTGCTTTCCCCTTCCCTCACATATTGATGATATGACCTTCTCCCCATCACCAAGATTCAAACCTGAACACCACCTATAAAACTCTTTATGTGCTGTTAACAATTCTTAATCTGTTTCCTCATCTTCACAGATTCATTTTAAACATCATTAAGTTTTGAAGATACCAGGCAGAATTCAATCAAAAATGAAAGGAATAAAGTAAAGTGTCTGTCTTTAAGTAATCCATTACTTCATTGGGCATTCAAATTATAAACACTGGTGATATTCCAGATTAACATGACATCACTAGTTTGGGGACTGAATAAGTGAGACAATCTCACCAAGAAAGGCAACTCAGGCGGAAACACGGATTTTATTTTGAGTTGACTGAAGAAATTACAGAAGTCGACGCCTGGTCTTGAATTAGGCAGGCAGAACTGAACTATTAATATTGAGTTGGACATTAAAGTAAGGTAAAATAAGGACATGGATTTCTCAAGCAAAGATAAAACAGTATTCGAAAAGAAGAGGAGCAAAAAATTGAAAAAGTAATTCTGGAGAATGCTGCCATTTAAGGAGCAGGAATAAAAGAGAAATTAAGCCTTCACAACCCAAGAAACTCTCCTTTTATTCCTTTTATACTACCATATCCCCTTCAGGATTTTTTGTGCTCTATTACAGCCCTTACTACATTACATTATAAAAGCTAGTTTTCTTGTCTCTCTCTCCCTTATTAGTCCATCAGTTTCTTCAGAACAGGAGGTGTATCTGATTCATCTTCCTATTCCTAGAGTCTAGTATATTGCCAAAAATATAAAACATTCTCAAAAATTTTCAGAATTAATTGATAAACAGAAGTATTATTTAAAAATCCAGAAAAAAAAAAAACCAAGAAATGTTGGGGAAAGATGATTTGGCCACAGAGAAGAAAGAGGGAAAAATGAAATTAGAGAATTTGGTTTAGGAATTCAACTTGAAGGTCACTGATTGTTCTAGGAAGAGTATTTTCAGTAGAGTGGTGAGAATAAAACCAGATTGCTACAGAATGAAATATCCAAGACACTTTAAGGGCAGACAACACATGCAGACTACTACTGGGATGGATTTGAGAGTTTAGTTAAGAGAACTTAGGGTGGCAGATAGTGAAGAGTTATTTGCTTCCCAGTCATGTCATTGGAGAACCCTCCAGCACAGAGTCTATGCTTTCAACAAAAAAGCAGCGTAAACTTAAAGCAGAGGCAGTGCTGAGCTCATGGGATACGAAACAAGGCGAGGCTGCAAACAGCAAGTGGAGCATGAGATGGGAGTTGGGAAAGATCTGAAAAGTTTCGGAAGCATTTTATGAGCCGAGCTAAGACAGATAAGTGGTCCGGGAATGAGTTTAAGAACACTTTATGGCACTGGGGCGGGGCTATAATAGTGTCCATAGCCTCCAGATCAAGGGCAGATTTGTTTTTGTTTTTAGGAAGGAGTGGCTGAAGACTTGAGTGTGTTTTTAAGCAGCAACAACAGATTCATTAAAAATGAATGGAGATTAATTATTCAAAAGAGAAAAGATAGTCTAATGCTCAAAGTCCTGGGAAAGAATGAAACCTTGAGAGCAGGGTTATCTTTGGAGGGAGTGGGGAGAAGGGAGCAGCTTTCTGAGTATGATGAAAACATTAGGTTGGCAGAAGAAGTAAACAAGCTTGGTGACCGAAGTGAGAGATGCAAAGTTTTAATTTTTCACTGAATTAGAGCTTGAGTTTAAAAAGGCTGGGAATGGAATTAACAGTTTAAGAACAGAAGAAACATTTTCAAATAATTTCTGCATGTTTTTGGAAACTTCAAAAACGATATAAATGAGTTAAATGACTTAAGAAACATTACTGTATCAAGGGTAAAACTTACACTGGAAATCATACATTTATATTGAAGTCAGTCCGTCTGATTCTGGAATTTTCTCCAGCTCTATCCAAATTGCCTAAGAACAGAATTAGAGAAAATTGGTAGTTTGGTTGAGTCAGAGTGGAGATTAACTGGTAAACTGAAACAAATGTGTGAATGAGATTAGGAAGCTGAAAATGATAAGAAAGTAGAGATAAAATAACTAACTGTAACATCCATTATGATTTGTATGAAGTGAAACAATAATGGGACTAACAGATGAGTAAAATAAAATGGGATTAAGGAATTGATGTCAGTTTAAAGGCAAAGGCAACGCTTAATAGACTTGGGAGAGATGGAATGATGGAAAGGTGTAGAGTCAAGAAAGAATTTCAAAATATAAGATTTCAGAACACTTTTGTTGTTGACAAAGTTCATATAGTAAGCAGGGACATGAGTTAATGGAAGGGATTTTAGAATAATCTCTTGAAAACATGAATAGGGACCCTGGCGTATTCCAATCTTGCCCCCTCTCTCCTTGGAGGTTGAGCATTAACGTTACGGAGTCAGACAAAACTAGCTTCAAGTCTTGACTTTTCTCCTTATATGGATAAGCATGAGCAAACTACTGTTCTGTGTGTCACATTTCTTATCTTTAAAATGGGAATGTATCTATTTCCTAGGATTATTGAAAAGATTATGTAAGATGTAAGTGTTTAGTACAGTGTAGGCAGATAACAGGGGTTTAGAGCATGAACTCTGGGACAACATTGCTTGTATTTGAATCTCAGCTCTGCCACATACTGGTATTACAACCTTAGGCAAATGAAGCTCTCTTTGCCTCAGTTTCTTTGCATGAAAATGCAGATAATAATAGTACCTAATTCATATAGTTATTGTGAGGATTAAGTAAACTGTATGAAATTGCTGCTCTTCAATCATTTTTTTTACCTGTGAGAATGTCAATTTCATGTGGTTCAACATGTAATTTACATATGATAATACATGTAAATTGCTGAAGATATTTCATGGCACATAGTAAGTGATCAACAAAAGTTATTATCAAATGATAGCTACTACTGCTGCTTTTACTCCTATGATTAATAAAATAAGAATTCTCGATGTGAGAGAGTCCAAATATTCAGAGTTAACAGTGAAAAGACAGATCTCAATTAAGGAAGGGTAGTGGAAGCACATTTAAAAAAAAAAACAAAACATTAAGTTAAAATTCTTTTTCAGTAGAATTAGGTTCTAGAAATCATGCAGTCTGCCATATCTTCTGGTTTAGATCTCATCCCTTCCTCCCTGGTTAACTACAACTTGCTTCCAATTAATTCTCTGACTTCAATTTGTCTTCTCTCATCTCTTTAACATAATGCTCTAAAATTAATCTTCCTAAAAAGCTGATTTTCATGTACCTTTCCTTCTTTAAAAAAAATGAATAAAATCCATACTCCTCAAGTTCATTTTCAAGAAAGGAATTAATTTGGCCCAAAACAATGCCTAAAGCCTATATTCCACATATGCCCTACCCAAGCTGACTGCTTCAGTGAAACCAGGCTACTTCTAGCTTAATAAATGCGACAATAAATAATCATTTCTACCTTGTTTTCACCTGGCTCCATACTTCTGGGCTCTTGGTTACAGCCTATTTATACCTCAAGGTCCATTTCAAATCGATGTGGACTATTAAAGCATCATCTTCCCAATTTCACTCATATCTCTTTCCTATCTGAGCTCCTCAAGTAAAAAGATCTGTAACATCACATATCATTTTTATTTGTGTGTATGTTTGTATTATATATTTCTCATAAATGAGTCTATGGGCACCCTCAGAATAAGAACTATATCTGAAATTTCTTTGTATAATATTATCCACTGAACTACCACTGTTGTCTTGCTTCATAATGCTTATAGGTTTTTATAATTTGGAAAGACAAAGATTGGAAGAACTAATAATGAAGAATGTAAATCTTTGATGCTAATAAATATTCTCAGTTAAGACATGAAAATATTTTATATAGTACAAGTTAGAAGAGAACAATAAAAAATGTAATTGCCGTCTTTCTTAAATCTATACTAGTGTCAGGTCTCTTAGGTTGTTCCTACACATAGAGAGACGGAAATCCAAAAACAAGATCACAAGGGGGAAAGACTTGTCACGATTACTACTGGGCATCTTGCAACTCATCCTTTTAAATAATGGACTGTAGGGTTATGTGTTCATGATTGACTGTAGAGGGAATACTCGAAGCAAGCCTGCAGTTCTTTCTAATGAGGCTTGTGATTAAGTTTGGAAATATATTATGTGCAAGATCCTTAGAAAATTATCTCATTGGAATCCTTTAAAATTTATATTACTATAATATTAAGAAGAAGTCATAGAATTTCAAAAATAAATAAAAGTTTAGAGTTCAAATCATAAATTTGAAAATAAGCCCCTTTAAAATGAAATCAACAAGCCCAAAGTCAAGGCATTGACTTTCAACTCTTCATTATACAGTAGTCTTTTTTAAAGTATAAAAAATGGCAAATGATTACGTAAGCATTATGTGTTCACATGTGAAGTAAATAATAGCAAAGAAGGTTTGTTTTTTAAATGAAGTTATTTAGATAGTTTTCTCCCTTTTCCTTTTACCTCAATTCATAGATATGTGGTTGTATGTATATATACTACATACTCACCTGTATGTATGAGGGCCACGTAATATGAAAAATAGAAGCATTTATAGCTGGATTTTCTCCAGACAGCCCTCATACTAGTAAAAGTAACATATTATTTAGCCTACATGCTAGTTAGGCTGCTATAACAGAGATTGCCAAATAAAACGATTTAAATGAAATAGATGTTTACTTCTCTATTTCCAGTTTGGGTTATCCAGTCTGAAAGTTAATTGTGCTGCAAGTTGTCAGTAAGAGGTCCAGATACTTTGCATCTTCATGCTCTGTCATCCCATAGAACACTATCCTCTGTACCTTTGGAGCTGACTCACAATCAAGTTAGTGTTCCAGTTCATGAGAAGGTAAAAGAGTGGAAACCCAAGGCCAATAGCTTGTCCTCAGTTGGAAATATCAAAATTTGCCGACATCTTTTCTGATAATACTGGAGTGGTCTGAATTTGGTCATATGGTTAAAATGAGCCGCAAGGAAAAATTGAAACATGGAGACTATCTGAGAAGTCTGTGCTCAGCTTAAACTTGGAGGGTTCTAGTAATAAAAGGAAGAAAGAGAAAATGGAAAGAGTTGATGTGTTTAACCACAGTAAGCATCTGTAACATGCATTCATTTGTTAATTTATTCATTCAATAATTCCATAAATATTCAATGAGCCTCATATTATGTTAGACACTATTAGAGATGCAGAGAGAACTGAACTACTCCCAGCCATGAAGCAGCTTCTAGTGTAACAGAGAAAATTGTGAAATTGAAATGAGTGTATGACAAGGGTCAACATAATTAAGTTAAGAGAACATTAGGCCCAAACCTTAAGCCACAGAGGATTCATGATGACTGCAATGCTTATCTGTATTCATTTATCTCCTTTCTGTCGACATGTCCTTTACATCAATCAGATTGGCAAAGGCTTCTCCTCAAATCAAGGCATAATCCTTTCTTCAATGTATTTCCCCAAATCATCCAAAACACATGTGACTTACGTGACACGGAGCACTGCTCCTACGTATAAGGGGAGAGCTTCACTCGCACTCACCCCACCCACCACCACCTACTTGAAAAAAAGGAGACCGAGGATTTCAAATCTTGTTATTTTCCCCACCCATCCCCCAAACAAGTATATAGTTATGTATTAGGTTACAGAAAGCCTCACACTTGAATTCAGTAGTCAAAATTAAATACACAGGTAAACACTTAATTTTCCTTAGATGACGACTCAAAATCCAGCACAGTGTAATGAGCTTGGATTTTACTTCTGATGTTGCCCATCCAAGTTAACGTGGGAAGGTACAACATGGGGAGCTTGCCAAATAGCAATGAAAGTGTGATGGTGTTAAAGGATAGTTAACAAAGCAGTTCAAAACATCTTCACAGCTGTAGGCTGATTAAATAAATATTGCTGTCACACTTTTTCTTTGCTTTATACATTTTAAAAAATATTTTAAGACAGTAACACATAATAACATTTTATATGCAAATGATTACACCTTCAGACATCAATTATTCCGCTAATATTTATTGAGGACCTACTATGCACTGTGCACCAGGCAAATCCAAATAATGATGAAAAGAGAGGTATGCTCTTTTATATAGTTATTGTGAAATACATTAGTTATGAGCTGGTTTTACTATTTATTATAAATGGTTAATGTATGCTCTACTCAGAAAAGTTTATTGCTCTAACGAGAACAGAAATTAGCATGCCCCCGATGACAACATTCTTATTTTATCTAACAGTTGTTCACACTTTGAGATTCCTAAACTTTTTTTCAAATCAACTCCATTGAGGTATAATTCACTTACAATAAAATTCCCCTATTTTAAGTGTTAGATGAGTTTTAACAAATGCACATACCCATGTAACCACCACCGTACTGGCTTTGCAGTTTATCTTAGAAGAACTCATATCTCGACTGCTTAATTGAAGGGTGCACAGTAATGGCGATGGAGCAGATCGGCACTTAGACATCAGCACTCCCTCCTAACGTGCTAAGTAGAGTCATTATGCATAGTGAATAACTCTAAGGGTGAAGCTATCCTCAACAACCTCACTCCTACTTATGGGTTGAAAATTAGGCATAAGAAGGCCAATTGCCAGATAATGCTGTTGCTGTGAGGCTTGTGTACAAACTGAAAGGTTGAAGTGCACCTTTTCAGCACCAGGATTCGTTTCCAGTGGCTCCACTCCCCATCTCGAGGCTTATACTGGTCAGAGCAATGCTACTACAACCTCTTAGCATTCTTCTTCACGCTCACCCTGTAGACAAGCATATTGTCCTGTCTGGAGTGTCCTCTTCACCAACACATTCCAAACTGCTTTGGCTTGGGAGAATCTAAACTTGGTCCTGATGACAGATAACTAAAATCTTTTAAGAGAACTCCAAAAAGAAAAAAAAAAAGGACCTAGAGCTGCATGTCAACTCACACTGCGTTGTCAGCTACTTTAAGCTGACTGAGAAATACAATTCTTTCGAATGGAAGACTTTTCAATGATAACCTTGTTGGGAAATGATATCAAAGGACAAAGGTGTCACTTTTAAATGTGTAACTTAGTACTCTCAGCCCTGTTAATTTCTCTGGCCATTTTAACTCTGACAACTGCTACAGTGTGGGTATCACTTATGCATAAATTTATCAGTAGGGTCCAAGATTACATGTATGCAGAATAAGCATATGTCTAGGTAGAAAAATGTAATATATTGTTTAAGCTTCAGCAAAGTTAAGGTAAAAGTATTTATTAAATTAAAAATATATGCTAGCTTATTTGCCTTAAATTAGATGTTAATCTATGATACTCTTGATTCTGCCATTTTTATTTGAGGTGTCTAGTTTGTAGTTGGAGGGTATTATTCCTTACAGAATATTTATTAGCAGTTCTAAAAAGAACGGGTGGTTTTAATTTAGTAACTGTTTGTGTCACAGCTAGCTGCCTTAGTGGAAGGTTGAAATAGTCTCTAGAAACCATGTTTATGATCAGTAAAAAATGAACTATTAAGGCCTTAGGTATCTAGTCAAAAGCGAGAGTGTGTGTGTGTGTGTGTGTGTGTGTGTGTGTGTGTGTATTTTACTCAATCAGTTGTTAGACTATTTTTTTAATTTGTATACTCAAAACACTTTTACTCTTTGATGTTATTTTTTTAATTTCTGTAGATTGAAATTAAAAACTTAAGCAGATAATACATCAAAATATTCTGAATGCCTAAGATGTAAATGTTTGTATCCTCAAAATTTCTATCATGAATGATAGATATTTACCTTACTTAGTCACTTTTTATAATTTTGAAATACAAAGGTCTTGAATTTTAGTAAAAAGAAACTTCCCTTTTCTGCTTAATATATTAGGTCTAAGATTATTTCATAAAAATATAGTTTTCAAAAATATATATGTTTGGTCTAATAATTTTATTGAAAACTTGCTATGTTAATAACTGGAGATAGAACATGTCAGGTATTTTACCCTGTCTTCTGTCATTAGTAAATTTAAATATTTTAAAATGAAATTTAAATTATTAGGAACTACGCATAAATATCATTCACTTTTTTTGCATCCGTTACTTTTATAAAAGGCATATTCAGCATAACAATGTTCATTTTCTTAAACAATAAGGTGATTTTACTGTTCTTTTTTTGAAATTTTTATTTTTTCTTGTATTTTCTGTACTTTTTATTCTTATTAAATTTATTGGGGTAACATTGGTTGGTAAAATTATATAGGTCTCAAGTGTACGATTCTATAATGCATCATCTATATATTGCATTGTGTGTTCACCACCCAGAGTCGTTTGTTTTTGTAGCGATATGTTCTCCTGAGTCATAGTTGGAAGTAAACCCCTCTTGCACTTGCCCAAGAGTGAAGAGAACAACCCCCCAACACCAACTCCCATGAATGTGCTTGCTTTAAGTCATAAAGTGTTTTCCCTGTGACTTTATGAAAGTCGCATCTCTTCCCTGAATCTGATCAGCAAGATGATGACTCCTTTTTCATTTAAGATGCGGAATACGGTCTATTCACAGAATTCTGTGAGAAGGAACTTCTTGGGCCTGCTTGTCCCCAATGACAAGTCATTACTCCCTACAAGAAACATATCTGTAGAATGATATCACATCACGCAAGAACCACGTAGCATTTTCTCAGAAAGAGCTAGGTACCAAAAAATGCAGTCTGTCTACTGTTTACTTGAATCATCGACTCCTTGACACTATTCTAAGCCATTAGAAGAGTAGATCTGACATCATTTTGATTACCAACTCAGAGGAACTAGTACTTTCATTTTTAACTCTTAGCTCTATCATAATTTTTAAATAATGCTAAAATTTTTCTTTTTCCAGCAAGCACCCTAATCAAGCTTATATTTGGTATTTCCATTACCTCATATCATTTTAATTGTCTAGTGTGGACATAGTGAACAAATGTAAAAAAACGATTTATCAAAGGATTAGTGTTCTTTTCCTAAACACCTACAATAACCAAAATTAATGTGGGCATGTTTATTTATTATAACTAGCTTTCATAGCTGAATTTTTTTTCTAAAAAGTAATTTTTAAACTGCATTGAATGCTTGTTTTATATCTCATAAAACCAAGCATAGAACTCCAGTTAGTTTCTTAAAAAATAAATTCCAAATTATCAAGAGCAACTATGATTATCCAAGTGCCTTATTCTAACATCTATGAAGATGCATGACTTTTGTTCCATTTCTAAAAATGTAACTATAATCAATGATATGGGTCATTTCTTTTTAACTCTTAGTTTTAGAGTGGGAATATAAAAATAGAATTTTTAAAAGGTCCAAAATATTAAAAATATTTAAGAATTCTACTACCATTATGACAATGATACTTAACATACCGAATAATTTTTATTATCATAAAGAAAATTTTGCCTCATTTCCTCAGAAACAGCAATGAGGAGACACATCCAACTCTTAACAATTTTTGGTGAAATTTAAAGTAAAATTTCTTAAATTTAGCAAGTGATGAGTGAATTAAACCAGCTACTTACCATAAAATAATTACAGCTAATAATAATTTGAAATAGCTTATAATTTTGCTTATTTGTATAAAAGGTACATACATAAAAACTCTTATTCTAAAACTTTAGAGACTAAAAATATATTCTGTGTAGAAATTAATATGAGAAAAAATTATTTAGTTCATCTCTAGGAAAATTTTGTACTTATTCCATATACTACTTATCTAGCTAAATATCCAATTTTAAAAAATTTTGCAATATAATATAGCTAACGTCTGGATGTCAACCTTAATCATTCTTTCTTAGAGAATTAAAAACTAAATACTGCTGCTATCCTGGTTATTTCAAGTATTTTGAGGAGCATGAATTCATACAGATTACCATTAAAAAAAATCACACAACCTTATCTAACATTGGTTAAATAATTGCTGTGCTCATGTATTAATCAACTTCCTAAAAGTACCTATCCTGTAAGTAGTCAACACTTATTATGGCCAACACTGAACCTCGTTAATCTGTGTAAAAACCCAATTAGATAAACATCACTATCCTTGTTTACAGAGGTGGAAAATGGGGCTAGGAGAAGATAAACAGCATGTCCATGATCACTTCACTAGTAAGTAGCCTTGCCAGGATTTCAACTATATTCTCCCTGACATCAAGACTATGTGTTTGGCACTACACCACCTTGCTTCTTGGGACCTCCACAAGGCCTAAGTATATTTATAGTTTAAAATAAATACCTAAGTATCACTGATAGCATCAATAGTATTACATATCATCTTCTGTTTAATACAAAGAGCTAAATTGAATATTTTGCAATTACATCACTTACTATGAATGCTTCATCTTTTTCAGAACTCTTTTATAAGTAGTGTCTCATATGCCCTTGCAAATCGTATGACTCAGGGAAGGGCTTTTATTAACATTGCTGGGCACATGAAGAAAACTGAGACTCGAAACAAGTGAGTTGCCTGAGGGAAGTCACACACAGACTAACTCAGTGGTACGATCAGACCTATCTCCTATTGACTTCTTAACGTGGTGACAGCATTTTTTTAAAGACCAAATAGTGGTTGTAAGTAATGTTAAATATCATGGGGTCTTAAGATTAATCACAAAAGCCACATTTACCAATAACATTAAATTTTCAAAAACTTAAAAAATACTGACCCTGTGACATCATCCAAAATATTTTATTTCTATGGCAATAATCCAGGATACTGTTATAATTCAGGCAAATAATGTTTCAAATGTTGGCCTAGAGAAACTCCTATTTTACTGGTATAAATGTTTAGCCTGGAGCTTATCAGTTAGAATCTAGACAAAGTTTCCCAAAGATAAATCAATTAATAGGCATTTTAAGCAATATCAGTCTGTATAACTGTCGTCTACAAAAATAAATAAAAGAAAAAAAATCTCTATCAACTGTCTAAATTTAAATATATGTCTTTGTTTAAAACCTTCATAAGGATTTCTTTCAACTGAAGCTGAAAGAAAAAAAAGTCTAAATGAGAAAAATATATTTCAGCTGAACTTGCTTCCATTTCTCCAAGAACAGCAAGCTGAGATGCTTTGGCCTGCACAACTCATCATTGTCCATGTAAGTGGTAGCTGCTCTGGGGCTTGAAAAGCATAGGCAACCGTTTTGTTTTGTCTATTTTAATCTTTTTCTCTTCAAAACCTTAGTACCTAATCAGTAGATATCCCAGAACCTTTTGGTGTAGGTCAATGTTATACCTGTGGGTATATATGCTATAGGTCTGTTGTAAAATAAAACCTCTATTTTAAAAAGTATCACCTTTCATTACATGGAGACAAGGTATTGCATTCTCCTTTTCTTCGAGGTTTTCCTTGCAGGAAATACATACCTCCCTAGAGTTTATTCCAAGCACCTTCAGAGTGAAGAGGGAAGAGGTGGTGAAGGGAGTCCGTTTTTCTACCCTGGCTGAAAAACTTCAGAATGAGAAAAGTTGTCTTAATATCTTATATGTTGAAATAATCTTTGGCACGTATAAATATTTACATGTATTTTTCACATGGAAAATATCATCATCTACTTGGTAAAAATGTAGTGGTGTTTTATTTCCTGTCTTTTTCATTTTGCTAATGATAAAATTAGAAATTATAAAGGAAATTTCTTCTTGGTGAAACCCTTCTACTACTCAGTGACAACCATTTTTCTTTTCCTCATTTCTCTGCTATTATTTTTTGATAAACTTCCTGTGACTCAAAGGTAGTCACCCAACACCCCTAGTGCACTCTGAAAAAGCAATATCCCTGGTATTAATGTCATTAACATCACTGAGCTATGGCATTACTCCATAGAACCTCACAATTTATGCCTGTAACTCATAATATATCATTTTGCACTTTTCATATGATGATTTATGTATCTTACATAAATAGGTTCTATACCTCCATTCATTAAAGAGTCTTTGTGGACAGAAGTCATGCCACCCATATCCTAAGCATCTCCCCAAAACACCTAGAAGTGTCATGTTTGGCCAAAGTGGTAGAAAAATAGGTGGTTTTTATGTGCTTATTTCTGATTACTGATCAAATTCTTGTCACATCTTAGTCCAATTGGACAATTTGCTTAATATCTTTGGCTTAGTTTTGCCACCTATAAATGAAGATAATACTATTAGGGTCATGGAGTGGCTGTAAAAATTAAATGTGTGACTTCTTAGCAAACATGAAATGCTACACACATTAGTTACTTTTGTGATTAAGCTATCTTCAGGAGTGAATAAAACATTTGAAAAGAGGTAGCCATTGTTCATTTTCTAATTATGGTCCATTTCCCAATGATTATTATAGAAAATTCATCTATTTCAAGGTTTAAAAATAACAGAATTCAAGTGAGAAATGGATAGAGACACTTTGAAAACATTTATTATGCACAGGGGAGTGCCTGACAGTACGGAGTCTACTTTATGCCGTCTAGACAACACTGCTCCCTGCCTGTGTCCTGCACAAGGGCACGCCACCCTCCCATCCAGGCTTACTCTTAATCAGATTGAGATTCTGACCCGTCAAAGACTAGGGAGAAAGTAGCACTTTGTAGCTCATTAGTTTTGGAAAATTACATCTTTGGCTAAATCAACTAGTTTTTATGCTATATTAAGGGTAGAAACAATCTTTTATTCACTGGTTTTCTTTCTCAAGGCAAAACATAGTATCTTGAATACATTAAGAAATTAGCAATAATTATTAAAGAGTCAAGTTCAAAATACTTATCAATCTTCATTTTATGTTTCATTGTCAGGTCAAAATAAAGAGATTTAGGATTAGAGTTACAAACAAGTTGCATTGCGTATATATTATACAAAATGTGCACACACACACCCCCACGTGCTAATGAACAAATTAGAGTTTCAAAACAAATTAGAGTTCCAGTGACCTGGAAAAGTTAATGTACCTTCCAAAGTATCGATTTACATAGCACAACCTCTCAAATACCTGTTAGGTTATTTATGTTATAGAACTGTTTGCTCCTCCACATTTTTAAGAGCGTATTATGAAAATAAAGTGAAACTTGCATTATTATATTTCAAAATAGACTGCATGAAGAGATATCAGGGTAATGAAATGTAAATCTATTTCCTTGAATTCTAGTTCAATGAACATTTAGCTCCGTGAGGCCGAGAACTATGCCTGCTTTTCACTCACTATTTTTGTACCAGTACCTGGAATAATGCCAGACATTTATTAGGCCTCGGCAAGATCTGTGAGTTTAGTGAATAAGTGATTCCACTAGGTATTTATGAAACATCAAACTGAGTGCTAGAGAATATGCAAGGGTAAAAAACATGTCATCCCCATGTATACCAGGAGCCATATCCCAAGTCCTACTTCCTGCTTTGACTAGAGACAGTAGGATCTTTGCTTGGGATCCTTCCAGGAGGCACTGGGCCCAATATGGGCAGAGGGTGGAGGAGGGCTTCTCCCCGAGGCTCTCTGTTCAGGTTTTGCACTTGCCCCGGCCTTTTGCCCCATTGATCCCACTCTCAACACTCCTGCCGGTCCTGCATCAGGACCTTAACACAGCAGGGGCTGCATCTGGGCTGTGCGTTTCTGTCTTAGCCTGACTCATTTTTTTTCAGATGGTTTCCACAGCAAAGCCTTTAGGTCCGCAGTAGTGGGAGTGTCCTACTGGCACAGCAGTCTCCTTCCCAGGCCAGAACAGGGATGACCAGGAGCCGCTGCTCCCTCTATCATTTCAGCCCTACTAGACTCAGGCTGTCTCAACTAACAGGTGATTTTCTTTTGGGGAGCTACAATCTCTTCCTTCAACTCAGTCCCTTTGGAGAAACCCAGAATCCTCCGATTGGATTTGCGTTTTCCTGAACTCCAGTTATGATCGGGGTTCATGTCGTCTCACACATGGCTCCTTGGGCCTACGCAGATTACAGAATTTAGCCAGGCAGCTGTTTCAGGGTCCTCTGCTTTCCAACACACGGAAGGAGTTCCCAAAATCAGTCTATGCCACCTAGAGGCCGCTCTGTCCAGAGCATTTAACGTGGACTAGGCATTGCTCCTGCCACTTGCCAGCCTTGCAGTCTGACCTCTGACCCGGGCCAGTGCCGTTCCACAAGTGTGATAAATTCT
Organism: Lyroderma lyra; assembly: GCA_004026885.1. Taxonomy (NCBI): domain Eukaryota; kingdom Metazoa; phylum Chordata; class Mammalia; order Chiroptera; family Megadermatidae; genus Lyroderma; species Lyroderma lyra. The sequence goes on along the minus strand of PVJL010000719.1, from coordinate 44,559 downwards.
AGAATACGAGTATAGTAAAGGCATGACAGGAATGCAGAGGATGAAGCCGAATTTGAGATTTTGTTGAGAAAGAGGCCTATTAGTTGAGTCTTGCAGGGTGAACACAATTTCCAGACAGCAGATAAAGGACAGAAGTGCTTTCTATTGGGAAGGGGAAGGACAGCCAAAAGAAAGCTTGGAGGCTGGAGGTTAAAGAGTCAAAAGAGAAGACATTAGGATAAGAGAAGAAGGAAAGGAGGCAGGAAACAAATTGTGCATCCACACAATGCAGAATTTAAAAGATAGATACGTATTTATAAACATTAAGCATAATCCTTCCAGTGAATTTTAAACATTTGTGATACACTGTTCAGTTAAAATGGTTTAAAACTGCTGTGTGACTCTATGATCTCACTGGTGGAAAAATATGGAAATATTTGGGTAGAAAAAGTTAAAAGCAGATGTTAAAAATTGCTATCTCTAAGTGCTAGAACTATAAGAACATTTTATTCTATTTTTTATTTTCTTTTCTTTTTGTTTATGTGGATCTTCTGATGTTATCACAACAAACATGCATTAATTATGGATTTAAAATAAGGCTAGCAGAAATATACTAAAAAGAGAGAGAGTTTCCGGGTATAAATTTTCTGAAACTGGAGATCATTTCTAATTTTTACAAGGACATATTAGTAATGCAGAAAACATTATTTCAATATGTGTCTAAATGTTATTGTTTTATGATGAGTATTTATTGGCATGTAAATAATAGTTTGGCTCATCTTAAATATAAACTGAAAGTAATAAACATAAAAAAATAGTAAATTTATATAATTGCAATGAATTTCTCCCAATTTGAATCCTGATGGATTTGGATAAACTCTGGACCAAGTTGATGAGGCCCTACATTAGTATAAATACAATTTGGTCATAACTGAGAGATTCTGAGGAAGGTTCTGTAATACAAAGTATCTCTCCCTTTCATCTGGGCTGTTTGCTAACAAAAATCTTTACTATTTACCCTGCTCTCCAAGGCAAGAGTTACAATATAAATGCTGTGATAGACGAGCACCACCTTTCAAGCTTATCAGTTACTTTAGCTGACACTCATTCCCCAGGTTTCTGGGGGCAGAAGGAACGGGACAACGGGAGGTTTCCGTTCTGATCAGGTGAAGGGGAAGGTCAAGAGCAAACGCTGCTTCTTTCCGTGAGTCTCCTGTCACCAGGCTACGAGCTCCTCCGGCAGGAATTACATCCTACTTACGTCTTCTTTAATCTTCAGCCTCTAAAACAGTGTCAAGAACATTGTAGCAACTAGGGGAAGGAAGGGAGGAGGGAAGGGCTCGGGAGAACAACAGAGGACCAGTTCGGGGAGTTGCTGAGGATCTAGAAATATACAGAGGCTGCCGTGCACCTGAGAAGAGGCTGTCAGAAGGAGAAAATCTTTACCATTTTCCCCAGTCCTAACGTGGTTTGCTGCTGCTATGCACATCTTTCCAGGAACAGACAGAGCAGGATACGAGAGATAGATCACTGAAGGTACTGAGACCATGGGCAGTTTAAAACACACGCGCGCGTGCGCACACACACGCGCAAAACAAGGAACAAAGACGGAAGGAAGAAAGGAAAAAAGAGGAAAGAAGAAAAATATTTTCAGTCACACCAAAACAATTTTAAAATCAAAATAGTTAGCTATTCTCAATAACACATTTCAGTAACATGTAGTGGACTCTAACTGAAATCTTGTGAAAATTCTTACTGTTTGGGTTTCTTTCTTCTCTCAAAGGAAAACTCCATAAGAATTTAGGGTGAGTTGGAATAGGGATTAAGACTCTAAAGATGTTTTCTCAGCTATTTGAAGTTTCATGACAAGAAATATGGGCACGCACGCAGCCTATTTGCCAGGTTAGGGGGTAGGCTCCGTACTCAAAATGCCACTAATGTCCATAACTAGAGATTCGTCCTCTTGTATTAGCCAAAAAGTACCTACTACTGTGAGATCAGAAGTTCAGAGATTAGTAAAGCTCTCAAATTTAGTCAGTTAAGACTCTTTATCCAGTTTCAACATCTGACTTGTTTTTCTGCTTGCAGTCATGCCCCTATAAAGAACATTTGACACAAAAAAATGCATCTTAGAGCTGACAAGTTAAGATCTTATAAAAAGTTTACCTTTGATTAAAAACAGTTATATAATATAAATTATTTCACAAAAAATCAAGCTAAATATGTTATAAAAGCATTTGTGTGGGCAAAGTGAGTTTCATCTATACAAATACGTTTCATTGCGTCAATACAATTATTCCTTTTAAAAATCTAAAACTCAGTGTTTTGTATTTATAAAAAGAGTATATAGATATAGATGATAGATACATAAATAGATAGATGATATGTTTAGAAGTGGAACACAACAAATATTAAATTATTTGAATTCTAGTGTAAGAAAAGAAGAATCGATAGAATTTTGTAGCCAGAAAAATAAATAACACATGAAGGAAGGTAAAAACGTCTATGAGCTCAAGGTTCTTATCAAAAAGTAGAAGAAAAGAGAAAGAATTGACAGTCATGGGTGCTTTTACAAAATGAAAGGGTACATTTTTATGTTCTTTTTTTTAAAATGCACATTGGGTACCTCACTTCTTAGATTCACACACAAATATTTATGCTTACTTCAAGAGCTTAAAACTACATAATCAATAGAACAATTTAACTTAGATATAAAAAAAAGGATAGCTGCTGTTCAAAAATCAAACTAAATACATTGATTTTATACATCTTTTCACCACAGTTTTCTTTTCTTCCTTTTTTTAGTTTGATATTTCAGATTTAGGTCCTTCAAACTATAAACTGAGAATATGGAAAGTTGGCTTGTATCTGGTTTCAAAGATGGCCTTTTTTTTTTTTTTTTTTCATTTCTTTTCTTTCCTTTCTCTTTCTTTTTTTATACACAAAATGTCTGCCAAGCCTGAAAATGATGCAGATCATGTTTCTATGTCTGTTAGGTGGCGCTTACCCAGCAGTCTGGCTCTGGTCAGGGATTTTTCAACTGCTCACTGTGGTGGAATTACAGTAGGGGGTTACGGGCGAGGTTAGTGGGAGGGAGGCTTTGTCCCCGCTGCATTTAAAATTACCTCTAATCTTATCAAGCCACTCGTCATTGTTTCTGGCGGCCAGGAGCAGGTACAGTACTGCTTTTGTTCACGTCAGTAGCTTTGCTGAAGAAAGTGGAGGGAAAAGCCAAGACTAAATAATATTCTTTCAGGACCTCATGTGCTGATTGAAAAAACGCTTTGAAAGAGAATGAGAGAAAGGTGGGGGTGGGAAGAGAAACAGGTAAAGTCACAATAGAAAATATCAATGTAGGAAGAAAAAAAGCAGAGACTTAAAGATTAGAAGAAACCTATGGCAAAAAAAAAAATTTTTTTTTTTTTGCTCAAAAATACTTTTTTATCCGCTGAAATGTACTGGCTCGTTTTCTTTGGCATCAAATAATCATAAAATTCAGGAAAAAAAATTTTGTCTGACTCTGCTGTTTGAGAGAATTGAAAGTTGAAGCAGGATTACTTTTTTAAAAAAATAGCATGTAGCGAAACAGCGTATTTTCTATTGCGCTAATAAATATTTCTAAACTTGTTTGTACCAAGCCCGTTTGTACCAAGCGTCTTCATTGATGTTTCTGTCCTTTTAATATGCTAAAATGTAAGTTGAAGAGTTTTTGTCACAACTCTTTGAGGTTGTGATAAACCTAAGAAAAGTAGGTAGTAATAAATTCAAGTTCAAAAACTTGTCCTGACCAGCTTTGAACAAAGCAGAGACGTTAGAATTCTAACAACCAGAACAATATAATTATCAGCAAGAAAAGAAACCCTCAGGTTTCCGTGTGTCAATAAAGAGTGCACGTTAATTCAGACAGGAATAATTGGCATTAAGATTTACAAGAGATCCTGTTATTGTAATTTGAAAATTAAGATGAAAATGTTTATCATTTTCAATTAAGTTGTATTAAAATTGATGTATCACGTTTTCTGAAGCTCAGAAAAAGGATTTTCAGTGCATGCTTGCAGAATATAAAACCAGAAGGAGCCTCCTGATCGATAACAATACTATGAGAACTTCATTGTCTATGTTTCTCATCTTTTTAGCTTCATTGTGTGTAATTATGATATTCATTCTTATATTATGATCAAGAAAGTAACTTAAACTGTATGTTATGGAGAGGTGTAAATATAAATTCTCATTAAATACATTTTAGTGATATGTTCTTTCTCCATGTTGTTCTAACTGTTAAAGACAACTATTTTGACACTTTTCAAAATAGTGGTAGGAGAGAATACAGACACAAAAATTACAATTTAAGAGATTTTAAAGTTACAAAGGTGCATTTCATATTTTGATAGATCACCATCATATGACTAAAATTAACATTCACATTGTTTTTCACAGGTTAAAATCAAATGTATACTAACCAAAATGTATTAAAGGTGTACCGTAAGATTTTTACCTCTAATTCCTATAGTCATTTGTCATATAGATCATCATATTATTTGACTAATAACTGCTGTGTAATTATTATGCTCTTCCTAAAATGAATTATAATCATAATTGATATCATACGATAGTTCTCTTTAAATCAAGTACAGTAATATATTCTGTATACATTTTGTCATTTGATTGATTTTCAAGTAATCTATTAAAAATGGTAAAGTATTATCTATTTAAATAGATCATTCTTTAGTGTAAAATCATGTATAAACTATTTTATGCATTTGCATTCACCAATTTATCAATTAGAAAACCTCATCAGATTTCATGATTGAAATAAAAAATCACTGCTGTTGATGTTATATTTTATAATTTGATTATAGAAATCAAGGAAGTATACATGTCATATTTATAAAAACAAAATTTCCTAAACTTTCAATTAATAAACTTCAAAATGGGATTTTAAAAATTATCTAGTGACCCCTTAAAATATCCCTTTGCTGCTTATTCTAGATGTCTTTTTTCGGCTCCTAAACACGCTTCCATGTCGCTGCAGCACTGGATAATGTTTCAATGTTCAACAACACTATCGCAATTCACAGGAGATATGAAATCCTGACTCTTACTCCTCGCTGCTAACGATGTTTTCACGGTAAATGTTTTGAAATAAATGGGAATGTGGGTGAATATTAGTCTTTATTTGCTTACCAAATTCCAAATTGTGTACTTATTTTTCCCTTCCTTAACTCATTTCTGTGATTTCTATTGAATAAGTTATATTTCTCATTCCCTATTCCCCAAACTGATCTTATGCTTAATGTGAATAAGAAACTAGGGCTTTAGGCACAAAGCAGAAATGGTCGAGGGGTCGTCAGGGTTCCTAGAAATAGGAGCTAGGGGAGAAAGCTCATTTTTGTAAATGTTCATTCTGCTCACTCACCAACGTGAAGCATCTCCTAATTCTTTGTTCTTTTGTTCCTAAGATGTCGCCTTTACTCCTCACTTACACAAGGGCTGTCCAGAAAAAATCCAGTCGTTGTCAATAAAACCAGAATGGTCACATAGCTGGGTAGTTCCAGACAGTTCTCATCTGTCTCAAAGCTAGATTCGCTGGCCGGTCCAAGTGGGCTGGGGATTTGTTGCAACTGAGGAAAAGACAGAGAAATGAGTTCACTTAATTTTTTATATCTCTAGCTCTACATACAGTTGTTTGTGTATCCTCCATAATGTGCAGTTACGTTGTATTTCATTTAGAGATGATTTCAATATGATCATCATCAATTCTGAAAATAAGAAAACTAACATACAAGAAAATGATCTGCTTTTATCATGAGCTATAGACAATCACCTTGAGTGCTAAATTAAAACTCAGGTTTTAAGAGATGCTAATTATTTGACTATCTTGCAGTTTGGAAAAAAAATACTTTCAATTTTTTCAAAAGCCTCTTTTCCTTCAAATTTTCTCAAATTATCTGCTTAAAAGGGTAGCTGATTTTGGTTGTCTTTCTATTTATTGGTTCCTATTAAACTTTCATCTCCTAGAACAAGGGGCCGTATTTTCTCTGACTATTGCAATGGGGTCTCCGTGCCACGAACAAGCACCTCCAATGCTGATACTGAGAGCAAATCTGTCCGTTACATACAAACAACTCCTACACTGTCGTGAGAGTCACATGTGCTTAAAGAATGTTCACAACTATAGGTGACTTCTTAAGACTTTCTGACTTGCTTAGAGAAAAGCTTGGGCTTTTTATTATGATTAAAATCATTAATGGTCAACGACAATGTTTTCACCACACACTGCACGAGCACTATCTACCTGCAGATTTTCTCAGGCTGTCCCTCTCCCGGGACCCTGTCGCAGCCCTCACCCCCTTAATTCCGAGCCCCTGAAGCCCGCTATGGGGTCCTGGGAGCTTTGTGTGCCCAGCACGGGCTCCCTCACCACTTATTCGCCATCTCTTTTCACAGTCTGCCTCCCTCAAATTCAAGAAACTCAACAAGAGGGAACTAAAATTGGGGGAAGAAGACTCAAGGCCCATGGGCTCTACCAGTTTGGCTTCTGTGGCTCAATTAATATTATTTCAGTTACAATGTGATGAAGGGATTGAACAGACTTTGAGAGATAGGCTGGTCTGGGAATCAAGAATTGCCACTGCTCCCTCCCCCGGAGAGCTATAGTCTGAGTTCCTATCAACAATTTTGATTTTTCTTTTTTTTTTGCACAAAACTCATTCTTAAATTGGACATACATATTGCAAGGAAATATAAAAATAACAAAAATTCTAAGTTAAGAAAGGCAGTGCTGATGCTCAGGCCCACTGTTAAGGGGAGAAGTTACGATTCAGGCAGCTTGTAACACGTCCAAAAGAGCAAATAGCTATGTCATGGTAAAGGATGTTACTAGACAAAGATAAATCGTCATTCTGATTTCAGGAGAAGAAATGGCAAGAACTCAAAACTTGACAGTCTGTGGCTTTAGGTGGAGAAGGAAATTTCCTAATGTGGGAGAAATTACTAACAGAAATGCCAGATAAAGTGTCATCAAACTCAGCCAATATTCCGTGACACAGAAACTGTCTAATGCAAGGAGTTTGTTTCAAAAGACATCTATTTGTCCGTCTAATACTTTATTTATTGTAAGATTTTTCTTGCTGCAATAGAATTTCTTATTACATATCTTTAACACAAGTTTTATTTTATAGTTTCTGTCCCTTTTCAGATACAGACCTCTATTTCCCAAGGAAACCAGGCTCTAAAATCATTTACCACGTTTAATGAGTTGAAAATATAAGCTGTGCATTTCTTCTCTTTTCTACAAGCATGGTGTTTTATCAGGCCTACCTTACATTCATTCTGTTCAATTTCACTATATCAGCATAATCAAAACAAATATAAATGATCTGATTTAAAAGCACTGGAAGTGAAATTGTTTCTCCATTGTTACAACACCGAATTTTTATATGGTTATGTTTATAAAACGGATATGCCACAGCAAGCTGGTTTGATCCAGCCAAACAGGGCGAGGTAGCTGGTGGATGGTTTGTTCTGGCTGAAAGGGAAGACAGTGTGAAGGTGTTTCATGCATAAGTGGAAGATCCAACTGCTAGAGAGAGGCAACAGCTCCAAATTGTACTTTCAGCCTGAGAAGAACCAAGGGAGAAGGGAGTCCTGTTTAGCTGGCTGGAAGCAAAGGGAGGGCTTTGGGGACCATGAGTTCACTCTAGTGCATGCTTGTAAATCCCGCCTCCGCCTGATTGGAGGTAGAAAAGTGATAATAGATACAAAATTGATTTATCAGAGGAAGTATTTGCCTTTACACCTCTGATATAGAAACAAAGTGTGTGTTGGTTCACTTTCATTCTTGATTTCCTCTGAATTGCTTCCCATGCCAGTTTACAAAACCCTTCATTCTACTGATGTGAACTTGCTGATCTACATGGGGAAGAAGTTTTTCTTCTGATGCATCCAGCCACGTGTGTTTTGCTCTTGAGCCAGATCCTAGGTTTCTGCCCACACTCCAGATGAATTAGTTACTGATTCTGGGGTCGTGGACTCCCTTTGCAGTAGAAATTGACGAGAGACCAAGTGGCAGTCTCAGGCAAGGTTTATTGGGATATTTCTAAGATTTGCGCCCCCAACAAAGTTGTTAGGGACATTATACAAGGCAAAGTGAGAGGGCTTGGTGTCCACAGGGTGATTCTCTCCTTTCTTCTGGGTTATGATGCTTGTGCCAGCTTAGTAGATGCCAAGGTCCTGGCGCACGCTGGGTAGGCTCAAGATGGAAGTATGGCCACCCAAGGAAGGTCGTATCCTGGTCACCTCAGGGTCATGTGTGCACGTGGGTACAGGGGTCAACGGCCTGGGCAAAGTTGGTCGTTGGAAAGTTGCATATCTGAGATTCCAAAAGCAGCTGAGCTGGTCTGTGCGGGACCCGGCGGAGAGGGCAGTGGCTGCAGGTCCCGCCCTTATTCCGCCTCAGATTCAGGAGGGCTGAGACGCATTGAAGTAGCCCCTTCCATGCTTTGGTTTTTGCACTTTAGCAAGCAGCCCAGTCTCTGGCTCCTTCACAGAACAATCTTTGCAGAAGCTGCAATAGCAAACTTTCTGGGGAAGTTTCTCCATGATCCAAAAGAGTTTGATGGCATACTTTTTAAAATCTCCTAACTTAGTATAATTTAGACTCTTTCTGAAGGAAATGGGTATCCCTTTTGTTAAAATTTAATTCTCAAACTTACAACAAAAAATTCTCTTTCAGTCCAAAAGAAAATGTGTGTAAAATTTCAAGGTCATCTAAACATTACCAAAATTATATTCTGCAAAATAACTAGTTGACTAGCTAGAAATCGAAAATGCTGTTCTTCTATGTCTCCCACACATACATTTCCTCACAGCATTTAACATAACACTCTATCTGAAGACGTTGAAGCATTCTGAAATTTAGTATAAGTGCTTGAAGAGGCTTAGCAAAAAATAATAGAAATACATTTCAATTGTTGTGATTTAGAAGAATATATCTTTCTTCCCCTGAGGGCTTAATGAACACTGCAACTCTCCACCTGATTTTTAAAACGCATTGACAGCATTTCTAATGTTCCTTAATCAGCTTTAATTTCTTAGTAATTTTAGTTGGTAGAGTTGCTGTATTTGGAAAAGATAAAAAGAATCATTTAGGAGGATTTTTCACTCCTTTATTTCATTCCATCTTAAAAATAAAAGGCATGGATAGTGATAATGTACTGAGTTCCAATAGCTTTTGAGATTCACCCACCAAATTATTCACTAGAGAGAAATATCTAAAAGAAAAGAATAAAAAGTCTGGTTTTCATGATATTAAAACTTTATGATTAATTCTGTTTTGGCATGTAGGTGGTAACCAGGAACTTTCAGAGTGCAGAGAGGTAAGCTGAGGCCCTACGCAGTCTTCCCTCTAGCATTTGCTCCAGGAATGCTAAGGTGTTTCCATTCTGCTGTGCAAGGGGCTGAAACAGATGAACTGCGTGGATTTCTCCTGAGAAAGTAACCCCCCAATGGGACTAAGTAGCCCGAGGTGGAGAAGCCGTGAACCGCAGGATCTGAAACCCAGTGTGTGGCCCGTAGGCAGCCGACCCTTTCGCACCCAACAGCTTCTGACCACGTCTGAACAATGTATCGTGAAAACACAAGTATGCAACAGTCTTTAAGGACAAATGAGAAACGCACCATCTGCCCTCTGAAAAAGTGAAAGGGATACAATGAATTTGTTTACAATGCTTTTCCTTCTAGATGGTAACTGATGTCATAGCATCTTCCACGGGAGGTTGTGAGAAAAAAACCGAGTAGGGCTTAAGCAGAGATGGTGCGAGTAAGCGGATGTCTGGCAAGGAAAAAGCCCAATGATTAAGCAGTTATGCAAGACTTTGGAAAAGATAGTAAGAGTTTGAGAGTATGTTACTGGAATCTAGACGGTTTGTGGGGAAGGGAGCCGTTAACAGAACAGAAAAGTAAAAAGTAGTGGTAGGAGGCTAAAATAGAAGGACACAGACAGTAATCCTGAGCAACTCTGAATGGAGAAAGCCATAGCAATAGGACAGACACCTTCCTTTCAAAATGAATTCATTACAGGTTTGATTAGTGCTATGACGGATAACTACAGAGTGCCAAGATAATACCCACTGTGTGCCCAAACTTAGCTGTGGGTCAGAGAAAACGTAAGAAACGTTCAAGCTGAGATCTGCATGATAAGTAAGAGATCACTAGGTGAGGGATGAAGGACTTTCAGGCCTGTGGTGGAAAGGAATAGGCTGTGTGTTCCAGAAGCCAAAAGGAGAGAAAGAGAGAGAGAGAGAGAGAGAGGAGATGGAAAAAGACCGTAGGAGGTGGGGTACAGCGGTGGGGTGGGGGTGGGGGGCGGAATCACGGAGCTCTGTAGCATCTGTTATGGATTGGAAACTCCGTCCTGACAGCAGTGAGATGCTCCTCATGGTTTCACCGAAAGAATGGCATGATCAAATGATCCCTTTATAGAGCTCATCTGGCTGCAGTGTGAAGAATGTAGCCAAGGGGGACGATGGCTTGCTTGGATGGAAAACTGTACACATCGGAAAGAGAAGCAATTACCACCAGAAGCAAAAACTGACTGCAGTTGGTTCTGCCTTCCGGAGAAGTGGCAAAATTCATCCCTGGGGAGATGGCTTTTTTATTTATTTATTTTTTTTAAGTATAAAAATACCTTCAAGGTACAAGCTATTTCCTTTGGTTGAGAAAGTGAGGTCCCTGACTTGGATAGTCTGGGCCAAATGGGTTGTGTGCGATAAAATAAATAGGTCACAGGGAAGTAGTGAACAGCACAGAGAATACAGTCAATAACATGTAATAACTTCGTATGGGGGCAAAAGGTAAGTAGATTTACTGTTAGGCTGACCAGATGTGCCGTTTTAAATGGGAAAGAAAACAACGGTCCTGTCCCGCTTCAAACGGGCCATATGGTCAGCCTACCGACGCCTTGAATTCCGCCCGGGTGACCGACGTGGTGTTCGAAGCGGGACAGGACCGTTGTTTTCTGTCCCATTTACAACGACGTAGCGAGCCCGCCTACTCATTGTGGCCATCACTTCAGGGTGTATGAAAATATTGAATCACCGTGTTGTATACACTTGAAATTAATATAATATGGTAAGTCAGCTCTACTTCAATTTTTTAAAAAGCTGCTCTGCACGATAAAGTAAGAAGAATGTGAGTTTGCTGCAGGCAGCCTCGGAGAGGGGCCGGGGATTGAAAAGCAGGAGAAGTCGCCAGGAAGAGGAGGGAAAAGGGGTCCCCTGGCGCTTCCGGTGGAGGAGGGGCCGCCGCGGACACTTCCGGTGGAGGAGGGGCCGACAAATGGCTCAGCACGTTGGTACGAGTCCCTGACGGAAATGTTGAAGTGTTTTTGGACCTGGAACTACATTCCACGACCCTCAAATCTGTAGCAAAACGGCTGCCACCCACGTGAGACTTCGGTTTGTGGTTCTTTGATGGGAGCAGGAAAGAGGGGCAGCACCCCACCCTGGGCCAGCACAGGCGGGGAACACCCACGGAAACGAATGGTAGCCATCAGGGGTAAGCAGCAGCGGGGAGGGGCCAGATGCACACTCGGTACAAAAACCCCAGGGATTGGGCGGGAGCCCAGGCTTCCCACCATGGAGTTCAAGGCCCTTGATTTAGATGTTCAAGTTAAGGATGACCATAGGAAACTCCCTGATAGGAAAGTCGGAGACATCTGGATTGTAGCTGTTTATATTTGAGGTTAAAACTAAACATGAAAAGGTTTGATAGCTATTACTATTTAATGTTCACTCTCAACCAAGCAAAGTCCTGACAGTATTTTTTAGAAATTTCCCATTGGGGCTATTTTTGTACATGTAACTAATAGCTTAATGAATAAATAAATATACTAAAGTTTCAAATGGTACATAATATAAAAAATGACATCCTGTATTTTCTTTATCAGAAATACTGAACTGTCAAGATGCATCAATGTGCTGCAAAGAGGCATGCTATGACATCATTCCTGCTGCTTTTTTAATAAATTCTGGCTAAAATGACCAAAATTCTGACCTTTGTGGACTAAAACTGTCACAGAAATGGCAACCAGAATAAATATAACCAAGAAAGAAGCCTCATATCATGTGGTCTTTATTAAAATACTAAAACACAGGAAAACTTTTAACAAAACATTTTGATTCCAGGGACTCATACAAGCATTTTTCTTTTTTTTACATTTCTAGTTCACTTGAGTTTACAGAAGGATTTCATCTGTTTTTGCAGATTCACTGGTTATGATGAGGGCGTTACAAGGCCAGCTGTTACCCAAGAAATTTCATAAGCATCTGCAATAAAATAGCACACATAAAAGCAAAACAAAACTTCAGGATGTTTTGTGCCGAACACTTTGATAAACCTATGTAGTCATAGCTATCCAGATGAATCATAGCAATTTTTTTTTTTTTTTAGTGTTAAACTTATTGGGGTGACATTTGAAAAATTTTAATTAAAAACAAACTTATCTAGATAATCATGAGAAAGGCAGAATCTCCCTTCCCTTCATTTCGTTAGGTATGGCTTGCTATGATGTCCGTGTTCGTGAAAAATATCAACTCTTCATTGTGTTTTCTGTTCACCTGGAATAATTTAGGAACTTATACAGTCAGTCTGAAGCTCAAAGTTAAAGAAATGTAAGTGATGTTTTTCTGCAAGTACAGTCTTCTTTTATTTTCCTTTAGTTATTTGTATTTCAAAATGCTCAGCTCAGTAATGATAGAGGCTTCCATAAGAAAGCAGGTTTCCAGGACATCACTTCTACAAAGGGCACAAATACATGCTTTGCAAGGTAATACCAGGTTTGCTTTTGCCATCCCACTTACTAAGTTCTATCTGAACCAGAACTTCTGATGGGTCAGATAGTCAGCGGCTGACTTTCATTAACCAGGTGAGAATGATCAGGGATGTTACCTGTGACCATACCTTCATGGAAAAATAAAAAACAAGAAATGCTGCATAGTAGGTGCTTTTGTTGTATAAACATAAATTCACATTTTGCTCTTTGTAGCCAAATTTTATTCTACTATAAAATTTGTGACCCCATAAAGTCTCTGGCTATCATTTTCTAATTAATAACCGGCCAAAGGAAATATTTGCATTAAAGGGATTCTGTTTTCCAAGAAAACCATTGTTTATTACACTGTGGAGTGTTGCTTTTCTGAATTGCTGTGTATTATCAACTTAGTCAAAGATTAGAATTATCCTCTCTTAATTTCCTTCACCTTAGTTTAGGTTATTGAATTCTTGCAAAAGACTATTATATACAGTCATCTTTTTTAAAAAGAATAAATATTGTGATCAAAATTAAAACCAACTCACGTCAACCTTATGATAGCTGTCAGGTGTTTAGCACTACTGAGCTGGTTCAACATCATGCTGAGCATCATCAATTCATTACCTCATTAATTCTCACCAGAATTCAAAGTGGTTAGGCAGAATTACGTATAGGTCAATGGTTCTCAAATTTGAATATGCATCAGAATTATCTGGAATCCTTGTTGAAACATTTGCTGGACTCTACCCCCAGAGTTTCTAATTCAGTAGATCTTAGGTAAGGCCTGAGAACTTGCAATACAAAAGGTTTTCAGGTAATGCTGGTGTTGTGGGATGTGGACCACACTTTGAAAACCATTGTTACATATCAGGTTTCAGAAAACTATGGCCCAAGTGCCAAATCCAGGACATGGGGCTTTTTCTTATTTGGTCCACAACCTAAGGCTCATTTTAGTTTTGATTAGAAAAAAAATTTTAAAGAAATTTTGTGACACATAAAAATCTGTTAAAAGTCAAAATTTAGTATGCACAAATAAAATTGTATTGGAACACAGCATGCTCATTCACATATGTACTGTCTGTAGCTACTTTTGCACTACAATGGTGGTGTTGAGTACTTATGAGAGAGACAATATGGCCCGCAGAGCCTCACATATTTACTCTCTGGTCCTTCACAGAAAAAAATTGCCAATCCCTGTCATAAATGGACACAAGATCTAAAATATTTAAGCTAACAGGTGGTAGTGTTGGGATTTATTTCCAGATCAAACTTGGGAGCCCATAAGCCTAACCATTTTTGAAAGATGTAGAAATTCACTCTTTTTAAAATAACTTGTTTGAGTTAGTGATATTAACAATCTCTCGCACTTTTTCATTAGTTCAGCAATTGTTCTCTTGCAAAGTATTTTCATTCTCACCGAACTCCACCTTCCTTCTCCATGGTCCTCTCATCCTGGTTCCATTAGAATGACTGACCTCTCTGTCTTTTTTATGCAGAGGCATATTTGCATGGAAAGATGCTATTTGATTGACCTGAAGTTGATTTAGATTTGAAAGCACTATTGCTCAAAAAATTATTTCGTTGCTTCCACTGTATTCTTAGGATAAATAGAAGAGCATACATTTCATAAAAAGAAACCTCACCCATTATTTCCATATTCCAGAGTAATAACTTGTGATGAGAAAAGCAGAAAGCCTTCTGAAGTTCAGCCTGGATTATGTAGAAATAAAAAATGAAGTAATACTGATGACCTCATAGGTTCAGGCAACAGGGCTTGACTGATGCGGTTAAGTTCCCTGAAGTCAGAGCAGGCGATGTATTTCACAGAGATATTATCCACCAAAGCAAGAGTAGTGTCAGCATTCAAAGCTCCTCAACGATCACCCAGCCTGTCAGCAGCAAACTATTCAGAATGGCATAATTTAGCTTGAAAACTTTTTCTCATTCACCATTTCAAGTTTCTTTGTTGTGAGAGAGGACCAAAAAAAGAAACTCAAAGCATGATTTAACATGCATAGACAATGATTTGGGGAGCACTTACCTGAAGATTTCAGTAAAAATGTCTGTATGCTTAAGTGTATGGCTTTTTAAGAGCATGATCACATTGATACAAAAAGGGCAAGAATATTTGACCACCTCTGCTACATTTCGTTATCATACAGTACTTTGCTCATAAATAATCAAAATGAGATGGAATTAGATAAAAGAGTCTATAAGTAAACAGATATATGGGCCTGTTTATATTTCTGTTAACTAGTAACAATTTAATAGAAATGGGAATTTTTCTTTGCCAAGTAATTCAATGAAGGTCTTAATTAATTTCAAATAAAAACCTCACAGTTCAGGTCTAATTATATCACTTTCAGTTTCAAGCATAGTACTTATTAGCTCTTTTCTTAATTAATATTTTCAAGATTGCTGCACTAATTACCTACAGATTTTTAAGGTGGTATTTAAGAATATAAGTCCAAAAGAGACAATGTATTCCCACTGGTGTTTAGGCTAGTTGCCAACTTGTCTCCCTTCTGACAATGCTGGCTTTGAACCAGGAATAAAGAAAGAAACAGCTGACATTTGGAAAACAAAACTTCACACTCCACCAATATTTTAAATAATACTTACAAAAAGCAGAAATAGGAACTAATTTTTGAAATTCAATGTACATAGATGGTTATTGTTCTATAATTAATATTCTACTTTTTAACATGCAATTCACCCCAAATCATAGTTCTTTACAAACTAAGGGATCTTACTAGCATTTTTGACACAGCAATAATGATTCATTAATATCTAGTAATTATGATTATTAAAATATAAACATGAATGGCAAAACGTTAATGGTTGTTTAAGCCAGGTGATAGCTACATGGGGTTTATTGTACGTTCTACTTTTGGTTATGTTTGGAAAGTCTTATAAAAAAAAGATATTTTTTAAAGAAAAATACATAAATTTAAGAGCTCATGTTTCTATACTGAGGAGCTATAAAAGAGATTGAATTATTTTTAAGTTTAATAAATCTCTAGAAGACCTAACTAATGACATAACTCAAGCATTTATTTCTGAAGTTCTTATTCTGAAATTTTTAATAAAGAATTATTGAGGTTCAAGCTCAAAATGCAATTATTTAAAGTTTAGACAAATGTCAGAATTTTCAAAAAACTGAAAGCTCTAATTCAGTGCTATTCTATTTTATGTTTTATGTTACAACATAATGTTATATGTTATATGTTATATGTTATAACTATATGTTATAATACTAAAGAATATTGAGACCTAATGAGAAAGAGAAAAGAATTACCTGGCCAAATTTTACTGCTCCACTAACAGCTCCCCTTTTTAAAGTCTTCTAGCTCCTGCTGCTGTTTCCCATTGTGAAGGTTCTCTCTTACAGAAGTGAGCTGTAAAGGCGAATACGAAGGCTGCATCTGAGCTGTATGGTGGGACTGTGCCTAACCCAGTAAGGTAAGCTCTGCGAATTTTCAGAGGGGTTAGAGCTTTAATGTCTTTTACTCATGCCAAGTTCATTGCAAGTCCCCTATGTCGAAATGATAGGCCCCCAAGCCTGTGTCAGCAAATGTTTTCAACTAACTTCCTACACCAAACTAAATCACACAAGTACCAGAATTGATTAATTTGAGGAATAGTTAATAGAGCTGTCAGTGAACAATAAAATAACCAGGAGGTAAAGGTATCAATTGGAAAGAGAAGAACCAAGGAGCCTAAATAATGCTCAACCTATATTTACTAGCAGCTGGTGATGAAAGGTGAGTGCAACAAGAGAAACTTTTTAAATATCAGTGACGCTTAGACTATCATTTATTACCTACAGGTAAATCAGAGCCATATTTGGGTTTCCAACAGACAAGTCATTTATCTGATAGGTTAAGTAAACGTTTTGAATGATTCTGTAGATTAGGAGCTCAAATTGGTCAACGCAAATAAAAGGGAACAGAAAGAGGGGTTATGTGTTAATAAGAAGAATCCTGGCCTATGATGTGTTTTGTACAAGAGCTGACTTGTACCTGATTTTTCCCTTGTCCTGCTCCTCATCGTGCACTTCATGTCTCTTGATTCTCTTAGTGTCGTGGACCTACTGGCAGTGCAAGGAACAAAGGATCAGTGACTACGCAAGTCTACAAGGAAGCAAATAACAGAGGTAGGTGGGCACGTTTCCCCCTCGCTTCCCATTTTACCAAATATGTGAAGGCTCACATCTTCACGGCGGGTTCATTGTTTGGCAAAAAGTGGTAAGTGCAAAAACAAGTTAAAAATAATATACCCTCCAAAGCATTTTGCTGAGAGAATGCCTAGCATTAAGGAGAAGTGGGGTAACTGGGTTGATGTGATACATCCTTCGTATCACCCTTCTGTGGGAGACTTCTCCCCCACGAGCTTGCAATTCCAAACACTGCCTCCGATTAGAAAGAAGGGAAGTTTCATAGAGACAGCAATTTTTGCCTGTTTTTCTTCAGTACTGTATTCTTAAAACCTAGCACATAGTCGGTGCTTAACAAGTATTAGTTGACTAAATGGAAGAGTATGTATTCTTAACATTTCTGAGATGACAGAGTGATAATCGTGTGAGATTCCACCCCATTTTTTTGTTTTTATAGTTTGGAATTCCAATCTATGATCTACAAGGGCTGTCCAGAAAAAAACTCCAGCCGTAAATGCCTTTTTTTCATATCACATGGCTGGATGCTTTCTGGACAGCCCTGTGTAGTACAGCTTCCTTTAAAGGTTAGGCTTCCCCTTTCAATTTCTTCCTCTAGAAACACAATTCTTAAAAGATGTGGGAAATAAAATGCTTTTAAAGAATAAGGAGACCATTTTCCCCTCCGTGACTGTACAGTGTAACCAGAAAATAATCAAGGTAACTCCCTTTAATTACACTTCATTTGGGATGCTCCATCACGTAACGATGAACCTTGTTTTCTTGCCTGTGCATTCCAACTTGACTTTCTCACGTCAGCCTCCTCCCTCTAGCCGGCACTCTTTATTGGCAAGGTGGGGGTGGGAGGAAGTGAAGGGGTTAATTGTTACAAATACTTTTTCTCCAAGAACTTCTACGTAGGAGCACAATTATGATAGTTACATTCTCCCAGGGTAACCTCCCCAGTGGCTGATTTTCTTCTTTACGGATTATAAACTTGTCCTCAACACAATTTTGGTGATCCTTGCTTTGCTGAATCTGCCATCTAACAGATGCCTGGATATTTAGAATCCCAAAGGACTACAATATCTTGTGGTCTCAGATTCCTGAGCAGTTGATCCAGCAATTCCGATTCTATTCTTTCTTTCCTACCATCCAAGGAGTCAGTAGCACATTAGTTTATTCTCGGTTCTCACACAGTTAATCACAGTGCCGACGCAAGACCAGCGGCTTTTCTTTTTCCTCTCCCTGGTTTGACATCCTTGTATTTTTTCTTTTATTTCTGCCTATAGTCAAAATTTCTTTTCATCTACCTTTGAATATTCCATTTAAAAAAAGGATAAAAGAGAATTCTCACAAAATAATACGTCTGCAATAAACTTATTTTTAAGAGAAAAATAAAACATGAAATATGAATTATTTAGTTCGTTAGATGTACTTAGATTTGGACCCATCTACTAACTTAGTCTATACGAGCGTAAACACAAGATGGAGTGAGCGCAGTATCACACAGGCGACCAGGTTCTCAGCAGGCCGTAGTCCGTGCCCGGGGCTCAGAGACACAGAGTCACTAGTGCATGGGATTAATACCCGGAAGGAACTAGCAAACCTCAAAAGAAAAATGCGGGTTCACAATATACCTGAATTCAGTGTGGCAAACAGTGTGCCTTAAACGTTGAGTGAAACTAAATTCTAAAATAAAAGTCTGTCAAACTTCCACTCAAAATTTTTAAGCCATTCATAGTTCATTTTAGTAAATTTTGGTATTAGGAAGAAACTCTGTATTTGGACTAGAATTCACTAAATGCAAGTGAATTCTGACATTATACAAAAGATTATCCAGTCAATGGAATTAGTCTACACATTTTTCAATAACATTAGCAAGAAGAACTAAGAACTCAAATGACTAAAATGGATCAAACATTTTACAAAGGTAAATGGAGGAAACTGGGGAGGAGGGGGCAGGGACGTGGTGTCCAAAAGAAGAAAAACTGGCTAATGTTTATAGCAGGGGGAAATAATCAGTGATATAATTGTATTTCTTAGGGGGAAAGTACGACTAGCTGTTCTCTAAGACCCTTGCATTTCTGTGCCCCCCATTATTATTTGTATTGACAATAACTGCAGATGTGTAAATAACACAAATCTTGTAGTTACAAGGTCTTTCCTTTCCTAATGAATTCCAAGTTAACCAGTATTTCCACACAGTAACAACTCTAATCAAGATGTAACCACTTTTTTTGAGAATAAAAAGAGTAACAAAGTTAAAATTATTAGTAGACCATCTCCACTAATGTATACATTAGTGTTGGAACTTCAGCTCAAATAGCAATATCACAACTCCAGTAACTATTTATTCAGCCCTCGCAATGTGCCAGGCATAGTCATGCCAGCCATTGGGTTTAGAGCAATATACAGAAAAACTAAATGTTTTGCTATTCAAGAGCTTATATTCTGGTGGTGGGGATAGGAGACGCAGGCAGTAAATGAAGATGTAACTAAATAAGTTCGGGTGTTGGTAAGTGTTAAATTTAAAAAAAATAGAGTAACATGCTAGAGAGTAAGTCGGAGAACTGAAGGATAACTTCTTCGCGTAAACAACGTTTGAATTAACACCTGAATGAAAGAGAAGTCAGTCATAACAAATACGGCACCAACTTTCCAAGCACGTGGTGAAATCTTCTGGAGAGACACACATGTGACATATTTGAGACAGAACAAAAACCAGGATGCTAGGGCAGAATCAAGGAAGCACTCAAAGCTGGGAGATGACATCTGTGCCATAGGCAACAGCCAGGCCGTGAAGAGCCTCGTGGGGAGCTTGGACGTAAGAATTCATCGGGAACTGTAAGGGTAAACCATCCCAGGGCGTTAAGGGGGATACCATGGTCAGTGCTTTAAGGTCATTTTAGCTGTTAGGTGGAAATGGACCGCACAGGGCAAGTGTGGAGGTGGATAGGCCGGTTAGCAGGTAGCTGTGGTTGACGGGCAAGCAACAACGGTGCTTGGGCTGGAACTGTAAAAGTAGAAATGGGGGGAAGGGAATGCATCAAGGATATATTTGGGGATAGGGTTCATTGAACTTACTGAAGTGTGAGATGTGAGGGGGAAAAAAGAGAATCAACAGTGACTCCTAGGGTCTGAGCAACTACATGGAGGTGGGTACCATTTACCAAGATGAAAAAGGTTTAGAGAGGGCCTGTCAATGGTTCTGTTTTAGTCCTGTTGAGGCTGTACTGTCTATTAGACATCCAGGTTTGAGGGAACAAGTCAGGTATATGATTCTGGAATTTAGGAGAAAGGTCTGGGCTGGTGATCAAAATCTGAGTCTTATCACAGCATCTGGCCAGCCTCAAGCTTGTTTATGAAGTTCTACAAGACCTGGTGGGACTGCCTGTATGTTCCTAGAACCAGAATCTGCTAGAGCAAGTGGCCGGTGTGATAGCAAGAAAACCGAAATTAGATCATTGGGTATCCCAGAACCTAAGGAGGAAAAACCATTTCAAGAAGCAAGGAGTGGTCAAGCCCACCAGATGTTGCTAAGAGCTAATACCATTGAGGCTTACATAAGTTTTAGGTCACTGATGACCTTGATGAAAGTATCAGTTCTCATAAAAACCTGATGAAATATGAATTACTGTTTCTCATTTTACAGATGAAAAACTTACCCTTGGGGAGACTGAGCCCTAACTTCTCATAATCTTGTTGACCTTAAGGACCAGCTGCCTCAAATAACCTTTAGAAGCAAGTAGAGGTAAGCAGCATTTAAAGTCTACTCCATGCATGTAATAGGCATTAGTTTTAGTTATTTACTATATTTGATAGGAATGTAGTGATGTTTTAGTCAGTAGCTGCAGACATTAAAAGAGTATTATAATTATCACAAGTTATGTTCTCAGGAAGAAAATAGAACTCTACTTGAAAAACGTCAGTTGAGGGTCCCAAATGTCTAAAGTAAATCTGGAGCATTAATAAAACAAAAAAAAAAAAACAAAACAAAAAACCACCCAACTTTAGAAGGAGGTCTCCAGAAATACAAAATGCATTGTATTTCTTTGAAAAAGCAATGAGAGCTTTCTTTACCCCCTGATTGCTTTATACATAGAGTAATGCCATTGACTGTAAAGAATTCATCGGGAAGAACATCTTTAAAGTATTCGTTTTTACCCTACTGTTCATAGACCTGTATGGAGCAGTAGGAGGTCTGTTCATGGCTGGTGTTTTCTTAGAGTAAAAAGGGGGAATTTTGTCCACTTTTCACATTTCCATGCTCATTTCTTTCCTAAAATTTCAAAAGCTAGCATACAACTAATAGAATAGAGTTATGAAAGTTGGGTATTTTTATTTGCTTGAAAAGTCTTCACTGAATTTAAACACATGATATATTATTATTGATCTGAACATACGAGCTTTATTATGAGTATGTACGAGGGCTGCCCAGAAAAATCCCAGCCATAAATGCCTTTCCTTTTCATATTACATGGCTGGATCCTTTCCAGACAGCCCTTGCATATTTAAGAATTAAGAAACAGAAATTTCCAGTGTATTTTCAAGATGATTTTAATCACACCAAAAAAGGGAGAAAGAATATAAAAATAGGATTTAATACTTTGTAAAATTATAAAAGGCTTAGCTAGTTCAAGCTCTCACTCAAGTTCAAGGGAAAAAAACAAACTACATAAATTACGCAGAGCGTTTCCAGTCATTCAGCATTTAACCACTCGTGAGGGGGCCTGTTACATCACCTCGTTTTTCTAGGTGCACAAATTGGTTTATCCACCGTTAATAGTTACTCATCGGGCTTTGTTGGTTTTGGTTTTAGACAGCAGTTGGCGAGGAAGAAGACATGCCCAAATCCTTCCTCTTCCTCTCTTCAGGAGCTTCCTTAGTAAATGAGACACACGCAGTCATTTTATTTCTAATCCTGATCACACCCTCTTCATTAACCCTGTGGCTCCCTGAGCCCAATCTGCAGCTTTGGAGATACCTCTTCCCTGTCACTGAACCAAAAACCTCCCCATTCGTCAGCGGCTGGGGGATTGATGGTGGCATCTCAGCCCATGTGGGAGGAGCAGAGAAAGGGCAAGTCCCGGAGTGGGCAGGCGCTGGTACTGGAACTTTCTGCAGCAGGTTCACGGGAGGAGAGAGCAGGAGAGCACCCAGCCACGGGGCGGCTCCCCACCCCTCCGGTCAGTGGTCTGGTGCCCTGTTAAACACGGCTCAGTCAGGGGCAGGCAGGCAACAGAGACTGCTTGGTACTGCAGTGAGGGAGGCGGGTGGGAGAGGGGTCCCCCGCACCTCAGCCCGCATTACCCAGCAGCCCACACGCCCCTGCGCCGTGCTCACTCCGTGCCCTCCCCCCGGAATTCTCACTGACAGCTCAACCTTTGCACATTCCGCCTAGCCTTCAAAGCCTGGGTCAGTACCTAGGCTGTCTAACGTTAGCACCAGGGAAACAGTCCTCACTGTCCTCACTGCTCTCACCCCTGTCACCAGGCCCCGGACACTAGGATCCCATCAGTCTCCCTGTTACAGTTCTTGTCCAAGTGTGGACAAAACTCTTCTCTGTCTACTATGAACACGCTGGCTAACGTCTTCACGAGCACTTTACTGAATATTAGAAGAAAAGGAAATGGAAATAAAAAATTTAAAAAGCATTACAGTTAGGCTGACCAGACATCCCATTTTAAATGGGACAGAAAACAACGGCCCTGTCCCATTTCAAATGGTCTGTACGGTCCTCCTGGGCTCACTGGGTGGAATTCAAGGTGGCAGTGGGCTGACCAGACGTGCTGTTTGAAACGGGACAGGACCGTTGTTTTCAGTCCCGTTTCAAACTGTATGTCTGGTCAGCAAATTAAAATAGTTTGGTTTACAAAAATCCCAATTTACCTTAATTTGAGCACTGAAAAACTGACACAAATTAAGTCACCTTGTCTACATGTGACATTCCCCAGCTCTCTGTCTACCTCTGTATGGCTGGTGCCATCGTAGCCTTGACCACTAGGACACTGTCCTCTGAGGTATGTTAACCTATCTTAGGCCTGAAACAGTCAAATTCCTGTTTGAATGGAGCTCACCTAGGGATTGCCACCAGTTGTATTCCATTCGTAAATGATGCTTGGAATGACTTTGCTGATCTGTGAGACAATTACGTACAGGAGTTGTCCCTAGCACATATCTAATAGCATTATATAATAATACAATGGTCCGAGTATGCAAAGCTAGGCTGTGGTAAAAACAAAACAAAATGAAAAAAACAGAAAACAAAACCCTCGTGGCTCAAGACAAAAGAATTTATTCTAAATTTCATCGCTCAGCGTCCCGTGTGGGTTTGGGAGTTCTCCACAGGAGCTCCCATCCAGGGACCCTGCATGCTGTCGGCACTGTAACGATAGTACAGGGGGGCTTCCCCGCCCCCCATCCCAGAGATGCCACGCACGTGCAGAAGCTCACGGCCGGTTCACTGAAGCTAGACACACAGCCCAGCCGTAGGGTGGCACATGGCGGTGAGGAGCATCAAATGCCCCTGCTGCAGACTGACCAGAGGTCGCAAACGCACTGCCCTTCAGAGGCCAGGAAGGTGAACGGAGATGTGTGAGGCTGCCTCGTGTAATAAACGGCACAGAGTGTTACTCCCTAACGTGGGTTCAGTCATTTTCAATGAATATGTTATGACCTTCCTAAAATCCTAAGTTTAACGAACTTCTTCAAAAGATAGGCAGGGAATTCTGAGACGAGAATAACTTGTTAACCACCTCTCCTCTCCCACCAATTCCAGACTCATCACCCAAACTCCGCAGTTACTGGGATGAGGAGGGAGACAGAGCACGAGAGTAGGAGCCCGAGACCCTGGTGGTCCTCTCTGTCCTCTGGGTCCCTGCGAGCAAAGGATCAGCAAAATCAAGTCCCCAGCAAGGATCTCAGTGGCAGTGCCTGGGAAGAGCTCATCAGTCTAGAAGTGATTCCTCATTGTTATTTCATTTTCATGTATTTGTCTTCGTGGGGTTGTTAATATATTCGGGAGGTATTTGGATATGTTGCTTCCCTGTGCCCATCTTTCTCCTGTCTCACTTTGCTTTATTTGATTACATTGACAAAACCAAAAATGAAGAGTAGGGGAAATGTTTCCAAAAAAGCCTATTTGCATACATGGTTGGTGAAATGTACATTTTTGCTACCTTTTTGAAAAGTAATCTGACCAAGTTTTATTAAAATTAAAAACTACAACTGCATGTCCACCCAGCAACCCTACACCCTGGAATCTCACATAAAGAAATTAAAGTACACGTATGTAAAAATGTATTGCAGAGGCTATTTAAAGCTGAACTGCTCAGAACAGCAGAGAACTGGAAGCTGAGGTGGAAACCAAGTGCACGTTCTATGGTCAGATTTATCGCGGCTGGAGACGGTACCCTATGTCCAGCAGGAATGGTATGCAGCCCTCACGAGAGCACCTAGAGCTGCCCCCACTGACGGGGGCATTGTCAGAAGATCCTGATTAACAACAGTAAGAAAAGTAAGTATTTTATTATCTCATTTGCAGAAAGCTGTGGCCAAACATTCTCCATACGTATGTTGGTAGAGCAACACAAAAAATGTTGAATCTTTATGTTTAAAAGCTTCTTCCCGTCTACGTGCACTTTACCACCCCTGACGCCTCTTTCCGGTATTTGTGAACCGAAGTGTATTATTGATGGGATAGTCATATCAAAGATTATCATTGGCATTCACGTGTCAGCACTGTGATGGATACTTTACCTATTTAAATTTTCATCATAATCCTTCAAGGTAGAAAATATTATCCGTGTTTTACAGAAAAACCCAGGGTTTAGAGAAGTTAGTTGCCCAAAGCCATGAGACAGAATGAGGAGTCAAAGAAACTACGTTCTCTCCTGCGTGAGAAGCTTCCCGTGGGAAGTATGCACCTAGGGTTAGGTGTTTAACTAGCCCTCAGGCACAGCTCCAAGTTGTACTTAGGTGAATATGCAAAATAAGTTACCCCATAGTGTTTAAACACTTGGGGTCTGGAGTCAGAGTTGCAAATGCAAATCTTCGCACCATCCCTCTGAAACTGTGTTATTTTGGCAAAATGATTTCATTTCTGAAGCTTCAGTTTCTCATTTGTAAAACGGTGACATTGGGTTCTACCTCACTGCATCACAAGGTTGTGCAGAAAAATGAAAAGTACATGTCTAATGCTCAGTGCAGGACCTGGGATCTGTACTCAATAAAAATTAAAATCATAATTATTATCATCATCATTATTACCAGAATACAGGTATATTTGGAGTATTAACATCTGATTAAAATGTATTTATTATCAAAGTAACTATTGTGGAGATCTTTATTTCTTATAAACCTACTTCTGAGATATTCAGATAAACAGTAACACTACTTGGTGTCCTTTCCTCTTAGGTGTGCGTATATCCCAGTCTGTCCTTTTTTTGTTCTGTTATCACCAGTTTTTTAAAGAAACGTTAGCTTTCCTTCCCATCCTTTTCTAGAGCTCCTAGAAAAATACTCTGATCACTTTGTCATGGTGACCCCTTCTCAAATGAACAATTTAACTCTTTCTGGATAGGAAAGGGCTTTTTGCCCCAGTGATTTATTTTTACTTAAAAGAAAATACACCAGTTGATTTTTACTCCTCTCTCCTTATATTCTGTGGGAAGAGTCCTAAAGGTCAGTCAAGTACTACAAACTCCTTTAAAACTTGACGGTACTGCCACAGCGTTTGCCAGGAAGGGTGACAGGGACACTCCCAGGGCAGCGTTTGGGAGCGCCCATCGATGCACCACGCACGGCCCATAACATCTCAGGAGGAAAAGTTGCTTTTGATTGGATAGGTTAAAAAATGGCCTCTTTTGCTTTAACTTTTATTTTTTTCAATATTAGTAAGGTTTATTTTGTCATAGACTTCTTTTAGTCGTTTGAATGTACCGTATTTTGCTGTGTATAGTGCACTCCCGTGGATAAGGTGCACGATTCTGGCCCAAACTTGCAGGGCAAACATCCTTCATTTTAATTTTTTAACTCAAGTTTTTATTTGTTTATATTTAGGTACTTGGGGTATTTCTGCATTATAAAGGAATTTTAGCATTTGTTTTTTAACATATTATGGTACAAGAAATTTTATGTAACAGTTTTAACTCCTAAGCAGAAATAAAAGAATTAAAAATATTTACATGGATACAGAATTAGTACGACCCATCTATCATGTGCATCCTTATCCTTCACAAATTGGGGCAAAAAAATGTACATTATGCATGGCAAAATACAGTATGTTTGAAGTATCTAACCAACTTCTTTCACACTTTTTTATATGGATTTTAGTTATTTTATATTGAGATTTCCTAGAGCACTTTATATACTCATATTTTCTTTAAAAGCAGGCAAATGTGTAGCATTGTGGTAGCTGTAAAAAAAGCTTAACTGAATAAAAGTTATAAGTTTCTGTACCAAGATACATAAACTCAACATTTATTATTGAGGAAGGCACTATTCATGCCACATTCAATATAAAATACATTCTCTGCTCTCAAGAAGTATGTGATCTAATCGAAGGTTCAAAACACATACCAGAATAAAAAAGCAATAAGAAATTAAATGATAAATTAATAGTTAAGTAATTAAGTCTATATTAGAGGAGGGAGCGATCACTGTGATCTGTGTGCTCTCCCATAGAGGTAGGGTGGGACTTCGGTGGTTTTAAATAAAAAGAAGAAGAGTAGAGTATAAGAGCATATGTCATTTTGATGAAGTCACGAGAAAAAAGGTAGAGGTCAGAATGCATATTACTTTTCTAGGAAACTACAGGGGGAGACCTTTAATCTCTGTTTAAAGAGTTTGAGTTTTGATAAACTTTCATCATCGCTGCAAATAGAGGCCTGATTTTAGCACTAACACAGTATCAGCTATCATAAAGATTTGTCTGAAGAATGTTAAAAATAAAACCTATTTTATTGTTTCGCTGCTCTTTAAATCTAATTCTCAGGTGAAAGATTCCCTCTCAATGCATTTGGGGTCCAAATGTAAAGCTGACTTCTATTACTGTATCCAATAACAGTACGCGTTTCAGTGTATTTGCAGCTGCAGAGAAACGAGAGCCTGCCACAGCAAGGCTTGAATAAGCAGGGCAATATTTTTCTCACTGGACAAGAGGGGAAGGCTATTGGCAGTGGTTCAGAGGCCCAGCTATGTCAGGACCAGTAGGGCTGTGATTCTCAAAATTGTCACCTCATTGCCACAAGTTTGCTATTCCAGCTCCCAGCATTCTATCCACTGTCGAGTGATTCTGGCCAGATCGTTCCTTTGTATAAAGAAAAAAAGGGGGGTGGGGCGGGAACTTTTCAAATAACCCACAATAGTATTTTTACTGATTTCTTAATAGCCAGAACTAAATCGTGCCACCTTTCCTAGACACAAGGGAAGCTGAGAAAGCACGGCCTGCAGTGGAGCACAGCAAGCAAAAAGGGAGGTAGGAATGAATGTTGAAGAAAAGCAAGAAACTATTGCAAGACATAGAAGCTTCAGGATTAGCACTGCAGGATCACAGAACAGAAGGACATGGGTAAGAATGCTCAGTAACTCATATTAACAGCTTCCTAGTTTGGGTTGAATATAAAACTAGTTTAGGGGTTTAGAGCCTTCTCATAATAAAGGAGAGTTCTAAATTACCGAAGCACTAAATATTTAAAATTGAAGGTACCAAAGACCAAAGAGGTTCTTGAAAGGGTTTTTATTCTTTGTATTTTTAAGTGAGTTCAGTGTTGGCAGAACCCCATCGCTGCCTACATTATTGATGGGGATATCTGCAAAGAAGCAGATGTTTTGCCAAGAAAGGGAAAATGAATCATTGTATCTAATAAGATGAGGATCTTAGGAAACAGTCTACACAGCTCATGAGTGAAACTAGCAATTAATCTTGACATGTTTTGTGAAAGGTTTGGTTGCTTAACATTTCTCCAAGTAATTTTTTTTTTAAGTTTGCTGTAGGCAGGAAGGTAAAAAGACTGACATGCAGGAAACTGAACTTTTCTTTCCTCCAAAGTCCAAATGTACCAGTTGTATATTGAAATATGAGGTGCTTCATGATAGGAGATTAGACAAAGGCGTTCACCAACGTGCCCTCAGTCCCGACTTGCTAAAGGAAGTGATGAAGTGGCGCCATTAGAGACAAGGAGTCATGACCAATTTATGGCTCTGTTCTGGATGTTGCGTACGTATGCAAAGTTTTATTTTTAAAGATAATTTATGTGGCAGCTGGGTTATGTGGTAATCGCCAAGACACAGTGTCTAAAACCTCACAATGTCACGCTAGTATGTGCAGAAATTCTCTTGTGCCAATTTGCATTCGAAAGCTTCCCCAGGAATGTTCTGTAATCAAAAATGCATCCACTGATTCTCCGTATGCTTCTTTGAGGAGGAGAAAATGAAAACCTGATATTTCAAAAATTCATTGATTGTTACCATCCCCATGGGGGTCTACATTTTGCTAAAAATAAATTATGGAAATATTTTATTAATAACTCAATATGGCTCTCTTATGTTCCTTTAATGTGAAGTTTTTAATTGATCTTAAAATGTTAACAGTGTTTAATATTTGCTCAATTCATGTTTAACAAAAGTTCAAATAGAATAAGCTCAGAGTAGATCAGGAACCTGGGTTAAATAAAGCCTGAGTCACAGTGCCTATATTTGATCTCAGAGCTGATGTACTTATTGGCAACATTTCTATGAAAACTTAAATGGAAATACATATTTTAAAAGAGAAGTTGGGAACAACCATGTTAGCTTTTGGAAACCTAGAGATTTGTTCTCTTGCTTTTATGTCCAGTTATTATAGCCTTAAAATGAATAACCTGCACTGTTTGTTTCCAAAATATTGCAATTCATACACACACCACTTTCTTAGATTCACCCATTCATTCATAATCAACAAACCACAGCCACTGGAACCATCACTACATTTTCCATGACAACAACAACAAGACAACAAAAGACCATTCGTTATTTATTGTTTTCTTTTCTCCACCCTTGCCCCCCGCCCCGCACTCCTTTGAGCTTCACTGTCACTTAACCTCTCATTACTGCCATGTGTTGCTTCTCAGTAAAGCATGTCACAGATGCACACACACTAAGCATTACATAGAAAGAGAAGACTGTTGCCCAACATCTTTAGTCATCAGACACAAGCAAATTTAAAATCATAATGAGATACCACTCCACACCCACTAGAATGAATAAAATAAAGATTAACAATACTCAGTACTGGGGAAGCTGTGGATCAACTGGAATTCTCCTGTTTCTAGTGAGAATGCTGAGATGGTGCAACAACCTCGGCAAAGAGTTTGGCAGTTTATAGTGGATTTAAACTCATGCTTACGATAGGGCCCATGTGTTCCCAGTTCAGGTCCTCTTAAGAAGCAGGTGCTATGACTGGGCTGAGAGATGTAAGAAATGTATTTGTTCACCTGTGAACAATAAAGGGGTGGGACCTGGAGAAGGTGGGGATAGATAGCCTTCAAACCATAATGCAGGTCTGACACCCGTGAAGGAAGGAGGGGAGGAAGGAAGGAAGGAAGTTGTGTACAATTCCAAGCAAGATGCAGTCAGGAGTACTCAGGTCGCACTCACCCGCTGGCGGAGTCCCACGTCTGGGAGGCACGGGCTTCCCCACTAGGCCCCCCGCCGTGCTGATTCTTGGGCCAGGAAGCATGGGACGGGCGCGCATAGCCTGGCCTTGGTCACAGCAGGAGCCAGGAGGGGCACCGTTTCAAGGCACCCACAACCCAGCACTTTTGATTATAGATAGTTACCGCAAAGATTTTGTGGGATGTCATAGCTTCCTCCTCTGTGCTTCAGCACTCATAGAGCTTAACCAGCTTGTGTTATTGGCAATTATTTTTAATCTACTTCCATTTCTTGAGTGTGAATTTCTTAAAAATGCCACGTTGTATCTCTTACTTTCTAACTGCATCACCAGTAGTTCTGAATATATACATAGCAAAGATTTATATACAAGTATTTGTAGGATCTTTACTCATATTAACCTAAAATCAGAAATAGGTCCAACAGGTAAATGAAAAGACAAATATTGATACAATACTATTCAGTAATAAAACAAATGAACTACTGATACACGTGACATCATGGATAAAGCACAGAAATCTGTGCTGAGTGATAAACACCGGACTTAAAAAATTGTATACTATATGATTCCATTTATTTGAAAATCTGGAAAAGGTAAACCAAGCTATCATGAGAGAAAGCACATCAGCGTTTGCTGCAAAGGGGTTAGAGGAAACTTCTGGGGAAGGTGATGTTTTACGTCTTGAAGAGGGAGTGGTTACGTGGGCAGATCTGTATTTCCAAACGCATTGAACCGTGTTTTTTAAATGGGTACATGTCACTGAGTATAAGCTATGTCTCAAAATGTTGATATTGTAAAAGTGCACTGCAATTTTATAAAACCATATTTTCCCATGTTTTCTCTTTTGCAAATATGGAAGATTCAAGAGAGTCGTTGTTCAAAAACGTGCAAGATACACAATAGAGAAATAGAATATTCCTTTACATTTGGTCATCCATCCCACTGAACAGCATATGGTCACGCTAAGTATTTGTCATATGTGA
Source organism: Lyroderma lyra (assembly GCA_004026885.1). NCBI lineage: Eukaryota > Metazoa > Chordata > Mammalia > Chiroptera > Megadermatidae > Lyroderma > Lyroderma lyra. Next base: position 13,978 of record PVJL010000719.1, on the reverse strand, counting down.
TATGATTAAAGATAATTTCATATTTAAAGCAATTTTTAAAACCATCAATCGTCACCTTTTAAATATCAGGAAAAGTAAGAGAATGCCACAGAAGTGCTGATGTAAAACAGGTGGGTAAAATTCAAATCTATATATTTTTAAAATCCTAATATATAAATGAAGAGACGTCTGCGTCATTCTGTCTTATTCGTAAATTTAGGGACTCGTACTTTTCTTTCAGCCATTAAAAAGGGAACAGTAAGAGGGACCACATTCCCGGAGGAGGCGGAGAATGGGACGAAGGCCACGCGGGTGTCTGGGCGTAGAGAAGCTCTGAGAACATACTACGAACAAGCGCCGGGACCGGACACGCGGCTGTCTTCCCAGAGAGAAACGCAGCAGCTTTTGGTGGCAGCTGTACCCTCAGTCAGCGCCTTGGCAGTACCTGCCAAGGAGCCCAAGGAAACCGGACAAGAATATGGTTCAATTCACGTCTCCTACCTGGGAAAAACACAACTTGAAATTCATATCCCACTGCATGTGGGTAGTTAAGGCATTTCTAATCGAAATAGAACATGAAAATGCCTGAACTGAAGAGTGGTCTGATCAAACTGAGGAAAACACCCTTCACCCTCTGTCTGGCAGCCTGTGAAGCCACCGTGCAAAGCAGAAGCTGACACCACGGAGGTGTTGTATATGAATGCTTCCATTGAACTAATTACCCATAAAATTCAAGCAAAAATTATGCTTCTTATACAACTGATAGATAACTGAAGAAAACTAGGCCATAAAACATTTATCATGATAGATCACAGTTTATTCTTTATGTGCTCAACATGCCTAACGTCATGGTAACTACATAATATTGTTCACTACCTTTGTAGTGAAAGATGGAGTGAATAAAATTGTAGTGAAATACGGATTGAATTTCTTCTTGAACCACCCAAATGGATTTTTTTCTGTTTCCCATTTCACTGTGTACACAATAGTTTTTGTGTGTCCCCAGATGAAATGAAGTGACAACATATTTGCTCATTCACCATTTATTAAGCATCTACTATGTGCCAGGAAATGTGCTACTCACTGAAGACAAAACAATGTATAGACATCTTTTCTACCCTTGTAGAGCTTACGTGATTTGGGAAACTTAGGGAAAAATAAATAAAAACAAATTGTGAAGGAGAAAAGGCAATGGTCAAAGGACAAGAATGATAGAGGGTAGTCAGAGAAGGCCTTCTAGAGGTGGGCCATTTACTCAGCGATCTGAAGGAATAGGACCAATTCAGGGGCAATAAACACTGAGATGAACTTCCCAGGCAGAGATGAGAATATCCACAAAGTTTCTGGAGAGAGAAGCCTGAGACCTTCACAGAAGGAAAATCTGAGTGGGATGGGCACCAGCAAATGAGGAGGAGTGTGGTGGCACACGATGGTTGAAGCACATAGTGATGTTTAGGTCTCAGTAAAAGGCTTCAGTTTGATTTTAAGTGCAATGGGACATCACTGAAAGACCTTTACAAGGGAAGTGGTGTGTGATTCCATTAATATTTTGATAAGGTGAGGACACCTAATATTAGACTGGTGCAATCATTCAGAAGAGAAATAATGATGACCTGGGTTAAAGTGATAGTGGTGGAAGGAAAGAAAAGAGAATGGGTCCATATCTGTTTTGCAGAGAATATAAGTGGAATTGCTGATAAAGAAGGGCATAGGGCAAGACATAGATCAATGTTGGCTCCCAGCATCTAGCTAATTGGGAGAAGAAAATAGATTTAGTGAAATGAAGAGTCCATTTCATGTTGGACACATGAAGTTTAAGGTGACTATCATACATCCAACAAGAGATGTCTAATAGGCAGTAGAATGCATGGGACCCATGTGAGGTCTAGAGATATAAATTCGGGAGTCATCAGAACAAATATAAGACTTAAATGCACAAGACGTAGTAAGATCATCTATGAGAGAAGTAGAGAGTAGAAGAGTGACCCTAGCACTAAGCCCAGAAGAGTAACGCCAACGTTTGTAAGTGTGGTAAAGGACAACCCAGCGAAGGAAACCGACAGAGAAAGGTCAGTTATGAGCAAGGAAAACCAGGAAAGAGGCATGTCCTCTAAGCCGACAGAAGGTAAGATCTCAGTAGGAAGAATACTAAATTGGGGGTGGGGAGTTGGCTAGGTACAGCCCTTGCAAGTGAGCGGCTTCAGCATCGTGAGGTTAAAACCGTGAGAAGGGAGGGAGGGGTAAGAGGTAAAGGTGTGGAGACAGTTCTTTTGAGAAGTTTCCCCAGGGTAAGAGGGAGAGTTAAAAAATTTTAAGATGGAAAATATCACAACCTGATTGAATGTTAGTGATCATAACTCAGAGGAAACTGAGAGAAAGTTATGCAAGAAATACGGTGTCATCCAGAGAGTGAAGGACTTGAGGAGGAGACTGGAGATGGGATCTTCAGAGGGGAGAGAGGGAGGACCCCCTTCGTGACAGAAGTGAGCAAGGAGATCACGCGTCCCGGCAGAAACAAGTTTTAGATCTGGAGGAAGGAACATTGGCAATTGGTGTCCAAGGATTTGCTGGTCCGTAATTTCCATCCAGTTCTCCCAAGAAGTTTCGGAGTTAACCCATCCTGACTTGGCGTGTTAGCTAAAGAACAGATGGCTCGCACCTCGAAGGTAGCACTCATCACCCTCTGTGGTCATTCCCCAGAAGAGTGTCTCCAGTACAAAAGAATCATTATTTTTACAGAAAATGAATACACATGGGTCACAACCAATGTGCTAAAAACCACGTGAAGTTTTTCTAGAGACAAGTATGGACCTAAGGAAACAGAACATAGCCCTTCCTCTCTATGCAGCTGATGCTCAGGGCATGTTAAGGCACACACGTTCGTGTGTTACAGTTATCTGTATCATATATCAGCTGAAGGCAGCACACACTTGTATTATTGTTTACTTAAGTCCCCTTAAATGACACAATACTGCAAATATCTGTGATGTGAGGAGTACGGATAAGAGGTCACCGCAAAACAGCAATCGCGTGTCTCCTGGGTAGGCGGGCTCCCATCAAGGACTAAATTAACCCATTTCTCAAACTGGCTCTCCCTCACAAGTGCACTGCTGCCGGAAACGCGCGGGGCCTCCCCTAGAGACCTAGGGGCCTTGGGGGCCAGGGGATGGGGTCCTACATCCAGGACGATGGTGTTTCTACAGGATAAAACTAGAGTGGACTTTTGAGGTAATTGAATTCCATGAATTTCACATTTTTTCCCCCCAAAATTCCTTTTGTTTCCCAGCAAAACCTCGTGTTAAACAAACAGGAATTGTGCAGGATGCTGATTCCAGGCCTCTCCCACAGACTGCTGGTAGCCCCCAATGAACCTCTAAAGAACCATAACTCTCCAAGCAGAGAGAACGAACGAGGCAAAGAACGGGTCTAGGTGACGACGAACGGCATTTTCATTCGTATCAGACTCCAGCTGCCCCCGTTCTGAGGCCCACGGTTCTACCATGGCAGTCAGCTTGGGAGGCTGGAAATATTTCTACTGGCCCTGGGACATTGACACCAGGAACAAAACGGTGGTGTCCGAGATGCCTGCAGCCCGGAGACCCCTTGATGGTTTCCTGTTGTGCTCGCGCATTGAGGTAAGCCTCCAAGTTCGGGAAACCTGAGCCGGTTCCGGCCGCAGAGCAAGCCCCTGACCAGACCCCACACCAGCACAGGGCTCTGGCACCAGGCAGAGGAGCATGAGTGGGACATTGCTTTTTGCACCCTTCCCAGAAAGTGGAAAATGCAATTAAATGGTAAGAAAATAACAATTTTTATTTTATGTGGCATAATGTTAAAATATACAAAAATTAAATATACTACATGTAGAAAATGATCTTTCAATTTGTTTGCATTTGGAATATAAACTCACTTTAAAATCTATAGTATCAGGCAAAAGTACCGAATTTTAAAAATTGCTCTTTCTGACAAAAGATGATAGTTGAAGGCGATGATCCTACTGTTCGAGTCTGCCAAAAAATAAACCCAGCACAAAGGATTACAGCATTTTTTAAGGTTAATGTAGATTCTGCTCTATTTTGTGGCTGTATCGTCCATAATATCTCAACCTCCTCTCTCTCTCTCTCACTCTCGCTCTCGATCTCTCTCTCTCTCAAGCACACACACACACACACACACACACACACACACACACACATACACACAGGGAGAGACTGAACAATATTTTCCTTCAATCTGAGGATGGTTTGTTTGCTGTACTGCTTCCTAGCAACCAGAAACTCTGTCATCATTTTGTGCTTTGAAATGTCTCCCAAAGCATCTTATCTCCACACCCCACTGCTGCCCCTCCCCAGCAATCCATCACTGAGAACAGAGTATATTTAATGGCACCTGCCATCCATTAGCATAGTGATTATAAAAATATATAGTAACAGTGATATAATAATAAGAATGAATCTCCATAACCATATAAGATGTTGCAAAAAGGAGATATTAAAACATTAACACATGTGCCTTAGTGAATCATCTGTGTTAGTCACATGCCAAGTGGAGACGGCCTCTGCATTGCCTAGATAATTATCCAAACTTCCTCTTGTCTCTCTTGCATCCAGTTTGGCTCAAGATGATTATTCCATAAAATTTCCAATGATATCCATAGGATTATGGATGCAGCAGGAGAAAATTAAACCCCCTGAGAACTTACTTCTTTTCTATTACACGTCTAACAAGGAACTCTGACTTTACCACAACAGAGGGTCATCCGTGAAGGTTACAATGTGGATATTGCTGTTGCGTGGAGGCATTGCATTTAGTTCACTGAAGCGACATACCACTAATATTTGCACAAATTAATATACAATAATCATAATGACTTTCAATAGGCTTACATCAAGGAATGTACTTCCAGAGAGAACAGTGAAATGGAAAAGAAATCTGAACATAATTCTATTCTACAAGTTCTTAAATAAAAACACTATTGCATTGGCTTTACTACTGTTTCTATTTCAGCCGTATAGTTGTACCGCACACACTGACTAGCCATTAAACTTAATACGTCTGTTCTGCACTGTAATGCTGAGACATCAGTCACAAAGACAAACACCAAAACTAACACTGAAAAAAAAAGGATTTCCTCAAGTCAGTGTCTTCCATGTCTTCCTGCTGTTTCTCTCCAGTCTGAAAATCAGGGCACAGCACTTAAAAAAAAACAGTAGAGATTTTTAATTTGCTTTCATATAAATTTATGGACTGTTTTTCTTGTTGCTGGCTTAAAGACATTTGAATTACTAATTCAAATAAGGAAAGATTTTGTGACATAATCTTTATCAACTTGTCCCAAAGTCTTCACAGAACCTTGAAAACCAAGTGAGGTAAGTTTCTGTTACTGTGTTAATGTTACAGTAGGAAAATTTTTCTACTATATAATTTGATACAAAAGAAAAATTATTTTGCAATCCCCTTTAGTTTCACTATTTAGTGAAGAGAAGAAATTGTTATTCCTAGACTCTGAATTTTTAATAAGCATACAGTGGAAAAAATATATGGCAAAGAATTTTAAAGTCTGAATCAGTGAACCTAGGGACAGTTTATCGTATTAAAAAATGCATTAATAGTGTCCCCTATGCATAGTGTGAATTATAATGCCTGCTTAGGGTGAAAATGCAGGTCAGTGGCTGATTATACATGACTAGCACAGCTACAAATAGATACATTTCTAGAAGGCAATTTAACAATATGGATCAAAGCCTTTACTACATATATTCTTCAATATAGCAACTACACACCTGGAAAAGAGTCTGACTGAATAATAAGAGTAGTCTGCAGAGACTCATACGTAAAGATGCCCTAATGATAAAAAGTAGGTCAAATAAATCACCGTGTGGAATACTATGTAATTATTAAAAACAATGAAAATCTATACACCGAAGCAGGGAGGAAGTACGTCAGCAGTGTGTGAAGCTGTCGCCACTGGGTCTCACCCTCAGCCTGCCTAGGCCAGTTCTCAGTAGAGTGCTGGGCACACCATGGCACCAGCACCCACTGAAAGCAGAAAAGCATTTGCTCACTCATTCTGGTTGAGCTTTGTCTGCAGGAACATTGGGGTAGTTTCCTCAGCCGTTGTGCAAAGTTCTTCCTGATTTCAAGGATTTCGGGTGATAACAAGGAAGAACGTTTTACTCCCTAGAAGAGGTGGTGCACGGAGCTGGGGCTCAGGCTTCATTCACGAGAATAATGTACCTCAACAACATACGGAGCCAGTAGAAATTTTATCAGGAGAAGTAACAGTGGCAGTGAACACGTCTAGCTTAAGATGGCAGAATAGGATGAAGGGGAATGAGCATTACTGTACTTAAGAGTTGCCCATCAAGACAATTTGCTATCCCTTTGACAACACTTCACTTAGAGGCAGTTAGTGTCCAACCCTAGGGATATCGTGAGGTGATACTGCTAGCTAGCTATCCATACACACACGTGTGTATATATAATTTAATTTTTGTATATTTAATAGATGTGAACAATTCTGAAAAGAGTCAAGCGACAGTCTGTGTGAGCTAAGGAGGAAATTAAGAATGATGGTTCTGCAGTTGTATTTGGACAATGAGTTGGTGGTGGGATGGCAGACACAACAAACACATCAGAAGAGACTAGAAACCCTCAGAAGCCTCACTCATGGAGGAATCACGTTTAACAAAAATCTCACTCTTGGAATGGACATAAGACGACTTAACAGTTATCCAGAGTCTTCCTGCAACGCCTTTCCTTGGACTGCTCCTCATCCGCTAGGCAGTTCAGATGGAGCCACCTTCATTAGTGAACGCGTGCTCTGAGAGGTGCGCGTCGATGTAATTTTTGACAACATCAGCACTGCTTTCTTATTGTACTTTCAGACTAATTTTTCTTACTGCAGAGGTTCATAAATTGACATTTTTAATTTCCCAGCAGCTAATCCCTCTGTCAAGGAGGTAAAGCTAAATTTAAAAAATACACAAGAAAGCCTAATTAAATATATTCTAGTAAAGTACAGAAATCTTTTGTGACAGAAAAAAAGCCTTCTGTTTGTATCTGGATTTTCAACCTATCCTAATGAATCTTCTCAAAACCTATGTGTAAGTCCTAAGCTTCAAACATTGTCTTTGAAGATACTGCAAAGTCTGTCTTATTTTAAACTAACAAAGGCTATCTCGTTTTTGTTATATAATACTCACAATTATTGGAGTATATTAAGAATTCAGTGGCAATGAGCACCCACAGAAATTCAGACTCCAACTATCATTAATTTCTCACACAGGCTAATTACTGTGTCTTGGAGACACGCACCGCAGAATGACTGAGATCTTTCACTATACTAGCATGAATTTGTTGTTAATTCTGCCAGGAGCTTTACTAAATACTATCAACATGAAGATTAATAAGATCACCTATCTCATGAAGTTCAAAATTTGACAGAGAGGACAGACATATGAACAAGTAAGTAAAGCCAGAAGTTAACTGATGAGAGGATGAACAGGTACTTTCAAATCACAAGCATTTAGCTGGGAAGCATCCCTGAATTGATGATGCCCTTTGAATTAAGAATTAAAGGATAAAACTTTTCTAGTCAAAGAGAAGTATAAAGGCATTTGAGGTAGAAGGGCCCATGTGCAAGAAAAAGCATGGCCCCTCTTGAAAATTCCTGGTACTTTTTAATTCCAAGAGACTAGGGCATGAAGGTAGAATATGTGAGCTAAAGAGTCTTATATATTCTGTCGGTGACAGGCACGCTTCAAGGGTTTTAAACAAAAGCCTGAAACCTATATAATCCTTGCTAATACATATCACCCCAATAAGTCTAATAATAAAAATGAATTAAAAAACAAAGTAAAACACCATACCTGTATGAGTGGAGGTTCTCCAGAAAAACAGAACCAATAGCATGTGCATATATAGAAAGATATTTGTTATAAGGAATTGATTCACAGGATTATGGAGGCGGGCAAGTCTAAAGTTTGCAGGGTCAGCTGGCAGGCTAGAGATCAGGAGAGCCAACGTTCCAGTTCAAGTCTGAAGGTCATCTTCTGTAGACCCAGGAAAAGCTGATGTTGCAGACAATGTCCAAAGGCCACCTGCTGGAGAAGGCTCTCTTGCTTGAGGGAGGCTGGTCTTTCTGTTCTACTCTTCCTGTCAACTGATTGGATGAAGCCCACTGACATCATAAAGGGCAATCTTTTACTCAACATCTACTACTTTACATCCTACTCTCATCTAAAAACACTCTCACAGAAATGTTGTTTCCTCTCTTATCCAGGAATACTAGTGAGTGTATACAAGGATTAATAAAAAAATAATATTCATTACTTTAAGAGATTAGAAATATCCTAAAGTTTTGTTCAACTAATAGGGAAATGGTTAAGTAAATTCTAAATATGGTTCATTCACATAAAAAAGTATGTAATAACTTATGCAATCCTATAAAGTACATGTATTGTCATAAAAATATTATCATAATATAATGTTAAGGGAAAAGGAACAAACTACATATTGTGCATTGTATGTGAAATAATGGAGTATACTTTAAAAAACTATATGCATAAGTAAAAATTTAGATGAAAATGACATAAACATGATAATACTATTTGGAATGATTGTGGGTGAGTCTCAGTTTCTCCTTTTTGCCTTTTTTTTTAATTTTCTATTTTTTTTAACTTCACCATGTATTGTTTTTGCAATAAGATAATTGAAACAAATGTCTATTGATTTTTTGAGAACCTGAATATGAACAATACTATTCATTAGAAAATATAAAAAGTATATCTTCATAATCTTACATTTACATAAGATTTTGTTTGTAACACTGTTCCACGTAATATTGTGCTAAGCCTCTGTGACATAGCTATCATATTCTCAGTTTTAAGGATGAAGAAACCACGTTAACTTAAACAAAGTCATCCCACTGATAAGTGACATTCTTCTGAGTTTAAGGCCATGGCCCTTTCCACTGCACTGCAAGCTGCCTCCCACGTAATCCCTTTGTGGAAGTAAAAGAAGCCAACTGAGTATTAATATACAGTATCTTTAGCATTTCTTTTCTAGATGCTTGTAGGAGCAAGCCAGCATATCATTATTTTTCATTTCATTGAGTTTTTTCATGACAAATTTTGACTGCAAACGCGTTTCAGAGTGGAGAGTTCAAATTAAAATGTCAGTTTTGATTCGGTGAAGATGCTTTACTATCAAAATATTTAAGAAAAATATTTTCATTAAAACCAAGATGATTGGATGTTAAGAGTATAGAAATGTCATGGTAAGTTCCACCATTTAGTCAAAAGATTTCAGACCTTATCAGACAAATCCTGGAATTTTATATTGTAGGAGAACATTAGTCTCATTAAAAATAGAGGTGTGTGTGCATATTTACATAAATAATTTAATGTGCATGTGGCAAGTTCAAGATCCTTAGATTATATTTTGTCACTGTCTAGGACAAACAGTCCAATCTGTTGACAAGGAGTTTCCAACAATTACTGAAAATGATAACTTCCTTAGACTTCTGTACACTAATATCGTAGTAATTGGCGAACTGCTATGCATTTTGCTAAGCCTTGTTTCTTACCATGTACATACACATGTTAACTCCTTTGTAATCCTTTTCCTTTACAGGAGATCAATGTAGACTTTTGAGGTTCACTTCAGGTTGACAGTCTCTAGACAAAGAACATACAAATTCTATATATTTCTCATTATTCAGAAGAATCTCACAATTTGTTATACTGCCATCATCCTATTCCCAAATATAGTCTAGCATTTCTGAAATAATCCTATTAGAGCCAGATCTCATGGGCAGCTTTAATTTGAATTTAGTTCACCCGTATTTGGGAACAAATCTCTTCAAACATGGTGCAAAGATCACGACTGGTTTATAAGAAGAGACTTTTGAATAAATTCCATCCCCTCCCGCCCTCCTTCCTCCAAGACCTACAGTAACCCCATGCTGCACTACCCCACCCCACCCCTCCTAGCAGCATCTCACTTTGCTGTCACCCCCTTCTGAAATACAGGGTCGGCAGAAGTAACACCCTTTTGTATGAGCTGGTAATCTATACCGAATCTTTCATTACAAAATCATAAGGATGTAATTTTGTAACGTAACAATATTTTAACTCCTTACAAAAGGGCTTTGCTTCTGCCAGACCCTGTATTTATTCAGTAAGAAGGACTCAGAGAAAGGGGTTTTCTCCTCTGAGAATTCCTGAGTACTCTTCACCTGGCCGTAGGAAGCTAGCTCAGAGCCAGAAAGTGTAAGTTGGTACTGATGTCCAGCATTCTACTACTTCTTTCTCCTCTCATCCACCTTTCCTCTTAGCCTTCATCTTTAGTTTTCTGCTCACACAAACGCCACCAGCTCTTTTTGAGATCCCCCCAATGCAACCTGGTCCTAAAGGAAATTGAAGGAGGCCTTCCAGTGATAGACTCGGGATCATCGCCGTCTCTGTTGTAAGACCCTTCCCCAGCCACATACATGCTCAGCAAGGGCACTGTATATGCCTTACTTACAAGTGGTCTTATTGCACTTGTAATTTCAAAAACACAATTACAAATATTTTCTTTTTAATTGATCTAGTGTAATTGAGAAAATGCTTAAAAACAAGAACTCTACTAAATTTAACCAGATATCTTTAATCATTATATTTAGACATGGTAAATTATGACTGGACAGATCTATTGGAAAGCAAATTAAAGAAGGTTTAGATAATACCCATATCAGAAGGGTTTTTTTTAACCAACCTCAAATTTAAGTAATAATCATTTATAGAGTGATATTCTAGCATTATACTAAATTCACTGAGGACTACAATAGAATAAAAGACACAAACGAGTCGAGAACACAGACGAAACATATAGAAGGAATTTAGAGAACAATGCAAAAAATATAAAATAACGTATAATTAAAAGGTTTTCACCAAGGCAAAAGCTAGAGTGCTAAAGAAATTCTCATAAGAAATACATTGGTAAGGCAAGGTATTGGAGAAGACACAAAACTCAAACTGGACTATGTGGATGAAAAACATTTCAGAAAAGGACATGAGAAACGACACAGAGGTGGAATTATTAACAACCATGTAAGGAACTGGAACTGAAAGGTGTAAGAAGTAGATGACTTTATTCACTTATCTGTTTCATACACATCCCACACTGGGGGAGATTCAAAATGACCACACATTCTTCCCTTCTCGTCAAGAGCTAGAGTCCACCTCTCTATGACTTGAAGGCTGTCATTGTGGTTTCTTTTGGCCAATGGAAATTAGCAAACGACACAGAGGCCCGAAAAACACTTGTACCTTGTGGCTTGTCTGTTGCTATACTTGGTATCTTCAGGCAAACGATGGGAAACACCAGAGCTCACCTGCTGGCAAAGGAAGGATGAAAGACCTCAAGAAATGAGGTGCCACAGACAGCAATCAGACCGCCCCAAGGCAGAAGCCTGCCCACTTCCATTGATGAAGTCAGCCAGCCTGCCGGCTGACTATGGACACATGAGTGCGTCCAACAGAGGTAAGTAGAGCCAGCCGAGCACCCCTTCAAGCCACGGAATTCTCATTCTCTCTCTCTCTCTCTCACACACACACACACACACATAATTACACACACTTTTAAGCTTTTTGTTTCTTCATTCAAAATTACTATCATTCCATTAACCAAATAAGTCTCCAAATGGACTACTTAGCTTTGTTTTCCCTTCCCAACTATCTGAACCACTGTTGTTAATGAACTTTCCAAAAAGCACGACTTTGATTCTCCCGCTGTTCTGATCACAAACTTCTAATAAGTATTTATTCATTCATTCATTTATTCATTCAACACATATTTACCACCTGTCTGCTAGGTGCCAGCCACTAATCTAGGTATGGGCAATAGTCCTTTAGAATGCTGCACAAGGTCCGTGCTCCATGAGACGAACGCTGCTGCTCATCATTTTCTATAGGGAAGGCTCTGCAGCCTGACCCACCTGAGATCCCTGGGGCAGCTTTGCAGTTATGTACTGAACATAAGCAATAGAATGACAGACCGTACATTGTTGGCGTGGTCATCTACAGGGAGGGAAGAAGACAGGCCCGTGGCACAGGCTAAATTACTTGGATGAAAACTTGTTTCATAAATTTAACTTTGAAACCATGGAAACATTCTATATGATTATGAAACAAAATTAAATTTATAAATTAATCTCTAAAAATGAAAATAAAATGAAACAAATGAGGCTTACCATGGAACCAATTGATAGTGTCAATAGACGAACAATTCAAAGTAATTTTAAAATGCAGCAGATTGACTGTACACCCCCTCGTGGCACATACACTAAGAACAAAAAGATTAAAAGAACAAACTTTTAAGTAGTAATGCCATCAGAAAAGGCATTAGTATTGGTAACTTGAAACTTTTATGTGTGCATTGTAGTACAAATGGTTCATTATAAAATATTCTCATTCTCACATTCCCGGTGTCACTGAGACCTGGGATGTGGGGAGAACCTGAGGCAAAGGAGATACCAGTACAAAACAGAACCCTGTAGGGCTGGGTTTGAATTGAAAGTATCGGTACGCATTTGTGATGTGATGGTGTCTTAGAAAATAAAATCTTCCCTAGCTCTTGCCATTAAGAAGGTTCAGAACCATCGCCTAACAGCAGTAAGAATCACTACAATCCAGATTATAATCTTAACATATGGTTTCCCACTGAAAGATTATCAGAGCTCCTTGGAGAAATAAACGTTAGCAGGTTTGGGCAGCAAATGTACACACTGATTCTGCAACATCTTGTCCAAACACAAAGTAAATAATGTTTCAGATACTACTAGGGTCATGTCAAAAGGACTTAAGAGCCGAATTGAAGAGGGTCCCACCATACAAAGACATGACAATCTGTGAATCAGTAACAGTAATATTGCAACGGACTGCGATATCCCAAACATGTTTCAATTCATAATAATATTAAATTAAAAAACTAATTAAGTGAATCCCATTGCACGGTGTTAATGAACAAATTCACTATTTTGAACACTGGTAAATGAGGGTGAGAATCATGAATCCTGCCTTTTCTGTCTAAATTGTATCACTTTTTAAGCAAATAGTAGATGAGAGGCAATGTCTCTTCATCATCGTATTCCAGCAAGTAAATGAAGAAAAGACAGAACATTATTTTGCGATTTCTATTAAATTAATGGTTGTAGCCATTACTCGTCAGTGGTTGCTAACACCTCAATAAGAGAGAAAAACAGATATTATGTGTTCCTGATGGAAGAACACACCACAACCTAGAAAATGGTCTTGGAAGAACACAAACCTGGAGCCCAGTCTCATCCAAAGTCTAGATCCATGGATGACTAGAAAATACGTTAAATGACATCACAGGAATGCGATCAGCAACATGCAGAGGGAGGGAAACTCTGTAGAAAAACCTGATTTCTCGGAGAGAGAGAGGGGAGGGGAGAATGGAGAGAAAACAAGACCTACCACCCGAAGGTGTGGACCTCCTTAGGATTTCGACGGGGACAAAACGCACAAAAATCATACACATACACACTCACAGTTATGAAACGGTGAAACATTACAACAGAACTGGCTATCTCGTATTCAAAAACATTGTTTCACAAACATCATCATGGCATTGTGGCACTTTTTGTCCATACTTGGAGACGCGCCCGAAATGTCATGGGTGACACTCGGCGTTGTCCGAGTCGGCTTCCAAGTACTACGGCGGTCGTGGGGGTGGGGAGTGGGGGAGGGGCAGGGGTTAGCAATTGTTAAGGATGGGTGCAGGGGGCCAACTCCGTTATTCCGCCTACTTTTATATCTTCATATATTTAAATTTTTCAGTAATAAAAAGTAAAAAACACATGAACATTGAGAGAAAGGCCCCACCTTCAAAGATTCTAATTCAGTTGGCCTGCGGCCCAGGAGAGCAGGGAGAGACTCTGCAGAAAGGAGGAGGAGGAGGAAGATAAGTAAAGGAAGGAGGGAGGGAGGGA
>PVJL010000718.1:314989-354135 GCA_004026885.1 Lyroderma lyra | reverse complement strand
AAAAAACAAAAAAACAAAAAAAACCAATTTGCTGAGCAATATTAATCAAGCCTCCCATTGAAGAGCCTGGCTCTACCTTAGCACACAGACAATTAGTTGTTCTGGTTCACCCTCTCTTCTATGATATTCCTCAAAGACACTACCTATACGTTATTCGTCTTACATCTCCAGCACACCAGGATATGCTTTAACACTTGGAAGGAACCCAATAAATATTTAGAAATTGAACTTGTCATTTCAAATGGAAGATCTTAATGCTTGCCTGAGACAATTACCTAACGGCAGAGCTGAAATATGAGTCTAACGCCTCCTCCTGAAAAATCTCAATGTCTTTGCAATAGACCATGATGCATCTCTTTAAGTCATTTTAGCATATGTTCTTGCATGACTAACAGATTCCCAGGAGCGCCATGCTCACCTTTCCCTTGAACTTCTAGCTTTGGCAAAAAAAGCCTAAGAGGTGAACTAAAAATGAAGATAGAAAAATAAAAGAAAAGAGGAATAATCTCTCTATATCAGAAAGCATTTCTTTCCTAGCAGAGGCATCAGAACAGCTAAAAATTAAAATAGAATGACATTTGGCAAACTGAGAACCATCTGAAGTATAGTTGTTTCATGAATGTTACCATTGGAAGAAACAGAATTAAAATTGTTTCAAATTTGCCTAGTAGAATTATGGTTGACAGCAATTTTAAAAATGAGACAGCATTCTAGGACTGGGTTCCAAGAAACCTTGCAGTGGTAATCAAAACTCAAATAATTCTCTCAACTACCTATATTACAGATTTTTAGATGAGTGAAAAAAAAGAGGAAGAAAGGAAAGAAAAGGTGGGGGGGGGAAGGAGAGAGGAAAGAGAAGTGAGGAGAAGGAAATAGAAGCAAACAAAAGGGAAGGAGTGTGAGGGGAGGAAAGGGGAAGGAAAGAAAAAGGAGGGAAAAAATAAATTGTCCTAAAAAGTAATTTTAAAATGCTTTTTTAAAGGAGCCAAGCTGAAGGGCTTCACACAATGACTCAGAAATAAAAATGTCTGTTTAACATTTCTGTCCAAACACAAGTTTTCCATTTTTTTCTTTGAAGTAATTGTTTTACTTCTTATCACAAGGATAGAGTGAATTTTCAATAGGAAAATAACTGTGACATGGATACATGGCACAGCCACAGCTGAATACGGAATCAAAGCATGAACACGATTCATCGATTGGTATTCAAAATGTGTTTCTATAATGGAAAATGTGTTTTCACCAATGAAAACCATGCATACGGTTTTTATATTATTGTAAAGACTTAACATTCATCCTACTGCTGATAGAGTTCTGGAGCGTGGCAGCAATGAGAACCTTATCTTGCCATTTGGTACCTATCTCTCACTGTCATTGTATACAAATGCCAATGTTTTCATTAGGTACAAGCCCACTCTTTCCAATTGAGCAAGCAAAGTGGTGAGCTCTGGTGTGGTGACATTTTTTAGCTGATATTTGTTCTAACTCTGCAATCCTTTCACAAAATTTTTGTTAACTGTCCAAGGTAGCATTACTTCCAGCAATCCGTTCTTATATTTAGCCCGATTTTATTGAGTTGGTCATATGTCATGAATGGAGGGTGGTAGCAGTGCTCAAATCAAATCCTCCAGCTAAGTTGGTTTTTGGTGCAAAGTAAGAAATCTGTGGTAGATGGCCACTAAAAACTGTCCTTAAGAAGGGATCTTGTTTTCTCTAAGACTATTGAAATATTCATGCTAAAACATTAGGCTTTTTGAAGACTTCACGGGAGTCACGCTAATTAATGTGTGGTGGAGATTCTCTTTTACTGAATAACTAAATTCCAAAGAGCAAACTTCAATATATTCTCTTAATTTCTGCTACATAATTAGAGAAGTGATGCCACAGAAATATTCCCCAATAAATTTCGGTTTTGTGATAAATAACCCTATGGTGTGATGGACATTGTAGCCCATTAGCGGGATTATGCCTACAACAGATACTTACATATTCTTTGGGAGTGTCTTAGTGTGACCTCCTCCCAAAATAGCACCTTAGATGAGGAGGTGAGTATAGAAAGTTTATTTAGGAGGTGATCTCAGATGCAGAAAAATGTGGACAATGAGATGGGAAGGAAGAGTCCTTAATCAAGGACACAGGAATGATGTCACTACTTTGCATTACTGAGAAACTACCCCTTATCATCCCATTGGTTGAGGGCTATCCATCAAGGATGTTAATTCTTCTATATTCTGTGTTGCACCTGCTCACTGAGAGATCTTCTAATTTTTCTCCCACGTGCACTGGAAGTAAGGTGTTGGCCATACCCAAGGAGCTGCCTACGACAGTTGCTCCAAATCCAGTTGGCCAAGGATGTGTCCTGCGTGGTTAATCACTAAGTGTCTGCTATGGAGAAGAAGGATGATATATAGCTAAGACAGTGTTTATTTAGTGTCAGTTTATGACACTACTTTGGATTATCTACAATCCTCAGTTTCTTCATCCATAAAATGGTGATTTTGGAATGGAACCATGGAATCTCTGATGCATACAAAATGCCTGATAGTGGACTGGGCATATAATAAGCATTCAATAAAAATAAATTGTGTTCATTTTAAGTAAATACTGCTAAACATCTTTTTTTTAATCACCGTAAATGTTCACTAAACTCATATCCAATTTGTGCTAGTCTTTTCACTGAATGTGCTTTGATGAATATTCCATTCCCCTTCTTGCTTCAGCTGGCATTTGAAATAGCCGATTGATGAGTGCTGAAGTGCCACCTTCCCTGGTGGTTGCTCTGCTTGTGGACACGTAAAACCTCAGGACTACAAGGGACCTCCAGCTTCATCCCATTCAATATCCTGTGCCATGCCTTTCAGCAGATGACATTGTGTCTCTTATCTAGAAGCTACTTGTTGACCTTCAACAATTAAGACTGATTTGGGTGAGATCCATTTCTCTCCTTTGATGTCATCACCACTCATTCAAACAGCTAAAATCGAGATGGGGCAGAAGCCACAGTTGGAAAAGCTAAAAATGTCCCTCTAAAAAGAAGCAGTCAGTAGGGAGGATGCTCATTTTTCAAAAAAGAATTATCCCGGCGATGTTACATTGACATTTTCTCCAGATTCACTTACAAATGGTAGACATTGTTATTTCCATCCCAGTAGGAGCCCTGATGTTGAAACAAGTTTTTATGAGACAGGGTTTTCACAGTCTTGGGCACACTATTTGTCTTCAGTGGTGCCCTAACACAGCAATTACTCTGCTACTCACGCTTCTTCCGCTGCCTTCTGAACAGAACACATTTCCAGAGCTACTCAGACGTGTATCAGCCACTGTTCTACACAAAGGCTCTGCTCCTACCAAAAACATGGCATGAGCTGAGTATCTTTGAAGAGCTATAATTATCAACTACTTAGTGGGACGAACAGAAACAGGGACAAGACTGATGTGCTTGTAAGGTTTCCAGAGCCTGCTCAATTGGGGTAAAAATACCTGGCAGGACCAAGGGAAAAAAATAAACACTAACACTCTGATGTTTTTCTCTCCCACTCAATACATTTTTCATTCTGGTCACAAAGAAGAAGGTATACCTTTTAAAAGGATTTGGTCCAGTTAGTAAGCTCCTTCCTCCGAAAAGAGTTTCTTGAAGAAGTGTGCAAGGCTGGTGACACAGGAGCCATTGTGTCCCACCCAAAGACTCTCTGGCAGGCAAAGCCATGCAAACAGGAAAATATAGGAGTGACTGTCAAAACCAACTGGGACAGCATGTCTCAGGGCCACTGCCAAAATGCTGATTTAAAAGACAGCAACATGAAAATAAACAAAGGTTGCAGCCATTTTCCTGATAGTCTCTCCAACATACCCACAGAGTCCAACATTGTAGCGTCTCAAGGGAAATTAAAGGTCATTTTGCCACCCTTTCCTTCTGCCAGACCCCTCCTCTACTCCAGGCCTCACTGCAGGTGTTCCTGCTCAAATCATATTCCACATCGTAATTATCCAGCTTTTGTTGACAAATGACTCAAGAAGACATTGCTCATCAGCCTGTTTCCTTGTTGGGCAGATTGAGAAACTTTAAAAAAATTATTTCTGATGTTGGGTCAAATGACATTTCCTTGTAATTTCCACTGAGTGTCTCCTTCTAACTTCCTAGAACAATTCTCTTTCCCACTGGATAATTCTCATTTCTAGAGAAGCCTACCCTATTCCTCAGCATGTCTTTTCTTCCATAAATTAAGTTGTCCCTAGTTGCCTGGACTGTTCTTCATGTAATGTGCTTTCCAGACCGGTCACACCCTAATAATTATGAAGAGTATCCTAGGTATTGCTTAGAGTATTTAGAATGTGTTGGGTACCTCTTTATGCAAATTCTCTTAATAAATACCACCAAAGTCCCTTCAGAGATGAGGGACACAATGTTTGCAGCTGGCCAACTTTCATAGCTGGTAGGTAGAAGAGCTGAGAATAAATCCCAGGCTACTATAATCCAGCTTCAAAACCCTGTATTTGGAGACTTGGCCACAAAATTCTCCTGGTCCTTTACCTATTTGTGGCCATGCCCCAGACTAGAAGCATGTGTCAGATGTGGTCTGACTGGTGCAGATTATAGTCCGCCATTGATTTATCGTAATGATGCCTACGATGTAATGAATACTTCAAAACACAGAATTTATGATCCAAGCAAATCACTTGGTGGATGTGCACTGATACATGCATACTTAGGATTTGTGTGCAATGTCAATACAACTCCAATTCTACACATCAGGATTCCAGCTCCTTGAGGCCTCTTTGAATCTTGATGCTATTCAATGAATTAATGGTATCTCCAAATTGTACATCACATAGAATTTGAGGACAACATCTTCCATCATGACTTCATAGAATTTCTTAAGAAAACTAACTGATCAGAAGGAGAGGAAGGATATAACACTGAGGTTTACCCATCATAAACACCCATTCATTAGAGATGACTGGGCAAAGAGATACTAATTTGTTTGACTAAACAATCTGCTCATGCCCACTCCTAAGGCTCACCTTATTCTTTCTTAAGTGTTCCCCACCTAGTACTTAAGCATCTGTTACCAGTCCAAATGCCAGGGGAACATTTTTTTTAATCAGAAAAATTAAGTGAAGAGAATTTAATGAAGAAAAATCTTAGAGGTGTAGGCAGGTTCTGTGAACCCACATGGAAAGTTGCTGCACCCAGGATTAGCTATCTCAGGGAGGTATTATTACCCCTGGTCCTGAAGAGATTTTGATGGAAATAGAATTTACTGGACTAGTGAGAGCTGGAGACATAAATGGGAGCTGGAGTTGGGGAGATACTCAGCCACTATCAGAGATACGGTGCTAAAGTGGAGGGGAGGAGGAGTTAAACACCCCACAGCACTCTCACCCTGCCCTCCTACAGCCTGACTGTGCCCCCAGTGGCCAAACCCAAACTGTGCATGAGAGCTACCTTCCCAGGGCAAGGAGAAGGTGGTGGAGCCTGGATGGGGTGGGGGGACTTGGAGAGAAAACTAAGTATCAGATAGCCCTTGTTCAGTTTGGCTATTGGTCAATAGGCAACCCTGCCAATTTCCTTTCCAACTTGGGAGAAATTATTTTTATATTGATATTGACTTGTACACTCTTCCATTACCATATAAAAATCAGAGGTCTTATCCCACCACAATGAAGGGGCTGGCCTCTTGCACATCAGCCAAAAGTTTTACTTGGAAGAAAAATCTAGTCTAAGTTCAGGACCCAGAATCAAGTGCCTCTTGCAGTAAACTTCACAATATGCTTTTACAATCAAAATTTCAGATGCAAGTTTTTCTACATCTTGTGGGGCTTTGCTGAGCTCTTCTGAGTTGTACTAGTATTCAAGAGAATAAAGGTAACTCAGTAGCTAATTCATAATTAAATAGTATATTATCCAAGCATGCTTGGTTTGCATGCTTGGTGGTTTTACTGGTTTCGACAGCATGGCAAAGGTATTTAGTCTCCTGGGTTTCATCAATAGAACAAAGAAGAACTGAATAGATAGTTTTGTGAACCTTGGTATCAGTATGCTAAGAAAGATCCATCTGAATTACTTGCAAAGAAGATAATTTTGGTTTGGGGCTTTCACTTAACTTTTAATGTAGATATTCATTGAACTGGACTTTAAATTTAAAAAAGTCAGAACAGTTCTGTGAAATTTAAAGAGGTAAAAATTAAGTAAATACTTAAAACATATACAGATTTTTTCTTAAAAATTCTCAAAATAAAAATAAAAGACCAAAGGATCATTAAACCATATCTTGTACACACACACACACACACACACACACACACACACATGAAATGTATTCAGTTATTTTATTTCTACATATGTTCTGTATTCAATTATATACAATGTTTCTACTTTCATCTGAAATCAGAACTAGAATAAAGTATATTTCTTGAAAACCAAATCATTGTTTTCTATATCCATTTATCTTAATACAATGCTTCTTTATATTAATTATATAATAGTTCTAGGATAAGGTGCCTTTTGGCTGTTGCTTAATTAATTCTCCTGGATTGATATTTAAAGTGGTTTAAGGAAATATTCCAATACAGAGTTTCATAGTTGAACAAGCAAGCCTTCCTAAAGACAATTTGAAGAAGATCCTTTCTCCATGCCTCCACCCCAATCTCCCCATAGGCATTCTTGTTTCTGTTGGAAGTAGGAATAATTCAGAAATATCTTGTGTTTTGGTCAGTCACTGCTCATGTTTCCTATCTGCCTGGCTCGTTAGTAAGCAAACAATGTTTTATTCAGTCTCCAATATTCATGCAAAACCATCTGTATTTAGATAAATATTAAGTTAGTCAGCAAACCTCCAGAATAAGTAGTATTTATTATTTCCTATCGACATGAGTTGAAATTGTAATGATCAAATTTCTTCCTTTGTGATCAGATCATCTTGCAACCAGTCCATTTCAAGCCCTCAAAAAATCTTGCCTGGGGAATGCATCCAAAGCAATTCTCTCTTGTAGCAAACCATTGGATCTTTCAAAATTTCCTATCACATTCCGGAAGCCTTTGCCCGATGGTTTTTGCTATCAGGCTTTTCTGTAAGGATGCTGTCATGATCTGCAAGTTAGAAAATTGATTCTTTCACATAGGTTTCAACTATAATCATGTATTTATTTTTTATTAAAGAGAATCACATGGGTAAATTCTCACTCAAATTCTGTAGCGCTAACCATAGATGTTTGATGCCAATGAAGATACTGCTTTATTGGAATGTTACCAATTAGAAACAATGATGTGACTTTAATTGTATACAACAACAACTGGAACATTATCAAGAAATACAGCTATTTATTTGCAGGGAGGTAGATCTCTTGTGATGATACCCTTTGGAAAGGATGACTCTACCGAATGAAAGCAGTGAAGTCTCTTGAATTTGATTAATCTCAAGTCAAATTACTGTAAAATAGTGAGGCGGGGTTAATTTCTCAGCTGGTTCTAGCTGTAATGTACAAACTTGCCAAACATACGTGGAAACGTGAAGAAGCCCTGAAGAGACAAGCATTTTACTAGTTAAAAGGAGTGTGACAGAAAAACAGGTAGCAGTCAATTCCTGCCGGAAGTCCAGGAACCATGGAAGCCTCACTGGGGACCCCTTTGGCTGAGTTTTCCTTCTCCTTTTAATGTTCAGCTATCATTTTAAAGTACTAGTCCTAGACAAGAAAAACGTGACTTTAAAAAGTCTGAAGGACTTTGTAAAAGGAAAACAAAGCACTCAAAAGAATCTATCCTTATTTCCCACCACCAGTATCAAATCAATATTAGCTATGCGATTCATAAACGTTTATACCTGTATTTGCTATCAGACTACTGGCAATCATTAAAATGATTTTCCAACCTTAAGAGATATGTTTTCTACCAACTGATTGATTGCCGGCTTTCAAGCTACAAGGTATTTCTATCCAAACACAACGAGTTTAAATCATACCATTTCATGGTGACCTTGGTGTGATCAGCTTTATTTTAAATGCTCTTATAGAAAAGGCTCTGCATATGTGACATTCTATTAGGATTCTTATCATTCCTTTAGGTCAACATTCTTTGGAACTAACAATCTTTTAAATGACTCACTTTCATACACTTAACAAGATAATATATATATATATATATATATATATATATATATATATATATACCAATATATGAGTCTGCAAAGCTCTAAAATGTTGTAAATTAAGAAAAAATGGAAAGTAGAGGTCATAGTTTCAAAAAAGAGCAAGGGATAATTTAGTCAAAGAATTTTTTTTTTAATTAAGGACTTTGATACATGACAAGAGGAGTTGTGTATGCCTGCAAAGAGGCCAACAACCTACAAAAATAAAATAAAGAAGGAAAGAAAGAAAAAAACCTAACCAATTAAAAAAAGGAAAAAAAATTCAGCAAATGTAAGGCAGAAAATTCAGTACAAGAAGCTTCAGATTAAAAAAGATCCACATTTTATTTATAGATATGCTATCTACATATTATCCAAATATCCAATTCTCATCTATCTAAATATCTAAATGTCCCAAATCCAAATATCCAAGTATTACATGACTTTAGAGAGTTACACATGCCCATTTGGGATGTGGTCTGAGTGAGGTGTGTGAGCCAGATAAGCCTTCAAAACATTTCATGGAAAATTTAGCTCCCTTGGTTAAGTGTCTGAGTGATTCTGCAGTTTAGTTTTTCTTATGAAATACTAACAGTTTATACTATTTGTATTTAAGAATTTTAGGAAAAAAACACATTGTGCCATCTTTTGAAGCCTTTATAAGAAGAGGTTGCTATTTTAGGTATTGTTTGAAAAGGGCCAATGGAAGAATTCCTCAGTTATAAGAAAAGCTTCAGTGCATTAATGCCCACTAAATATCTCAAAGGTTGAAGTCTTAACTACAGTTCTTTTCAGTCATGGATTCTGAACCCTGTGGATGGAAAAGATAGAGGGAATTGGCAATTTGCTCTCTGCTGACTGTTAAGTCATTTGCTCACTCTTGGCAAAATACATTAGAATCTCCATTACCCAGAACTCAAGGAACTGGCACTCTCAAGCAACCAGCAGAAACTTTTTATATTAAAAATACTTTTTGTATTAAAAACTTTTGTCAGTTGCTTGAGATTTTGCTGGTTGCTTGAGAGTGTCGGTTGCTTAAATTCTGGTTAATGGAGAGTCGATGTACGTTTTTCTGGTCTCCACCCCATGGGTGCTGGTTAACTGCAACTCTACTGCATTTACTGAATGTCTACTCTGCACAGCACTGGGGATACATGAAGACTAAAGGAATCTAACAGTGCAGAAGGCTCTCAAGAGGTGCTTAAAAATAACTGCAGAGAAGATGGCATTGTGAGAGTATGTTCTTGACCCTCTTTTTTTTCCAGTTTTCTTTCTAGAGCAAAGTCAACAATCAAAGAGCAAATAGGCAGTACCTGAAGGGCATAACAAGGCGGCTGTGCTCCAAATCACCAAGGAAGAGAAGAGGGCACAGCTTCCTTCCCCATGGGGTCCCGTGAGAGAGCCGGTGACCAGACATTAAGGAGACACTCCCCTTGCAATTTGGGGTGAAGACCAAGGATTTTCTTATTTCTCATTCATAGTATTGTTGAAATGCTCAGTATGGTGCCTGGCAGGTTGATGAGTAAATATTAGTCCTAATATTTTAAATATATTTATTTAATGCCTAGAATAATCATTTATTGAAGAAATATTAATTGGGCATCTAATCTGTTTCAGGCACTGTCTTAGGAATAGGGATAAAGCAGTGAATAAGACAGAAATAAATTTCTAATCTTAAATGTTTATATACATAGTAGGTTGTAATTATTATTACTATTATTATATACTTACATCTCTGCTATCTGTTAACACAGTTAATGATAGAGACCAAGTCTTATTTATGTATGAACCTTAGTGTCTACTGCTTGGACACATATAGGCATTCAATAAAGTTTTATATGATTGAAAAATGAAATGTAACATGATAGAGACCACGCTTTCAAAAATGTTTAAATTCCAGAAGGAAGTATAGACAATAATTGGAATGAATACATGAGTTAAACAATGGTCAACGAACTTCTTGCCTCATTCTAAGAAGTGATATACACAAACATACCTCTTGTGCTTTTTTAGCTTAAGAATAAAAATAAAATTCATAAGAATGGGAAAGAAATAAACATATTAGTCACAGAAAATAATAGTCACTGTGATTGAAAATCATCTTGTAATTTTCCAGTAATAAGGGCAAAAACAAATGTATGATGGGTTGACTCATTCGTGTTTTTCAATACAAAGAAGTATACCATTCTTCCAGAGAAACAGCTTAACCCCTGGTGCTACCCACAGCTATTCTAGATGTCATGCTGTTAAAATTAAACAGTCAGCATCTATATACCAACGGACTTCATTCACACCACTCGCAGGGCAATTATCAGTGAAATATTATCAGGTGGATACAACCATCATCTAATAAACCAATGATGATGATGACGATGGTACTGAACACTCATTTGGTGCCCGATCTCCTTTTATGATCTTTATATATTTTCTCATTTAATCCTTGCAACAATCTTGTGAGGCAGTTGCTTTTATTACTTGTATTTATAGCTCAGAAAACTGAGGCACAGGCAATTAGCGAATTTGCCAATGTCACACAGATGGAATACGACACCAGCAACCTCACTGCACAGCTGGCACCTACCCTTGCACTGCACAGGTCCCCCTTGAAAGGAGAAGTGCAGAAAGCAGCAAAAAATGGCTTCCATGTTGCAAATCAAAATAACCATCTTCTCTCCAAACTTAAAACCTTCAGCACTACAGTAACAACTTCCCAGGGATTTTTCTAGAATCAGTTCTTGTTCTACAGGTATGAGAAAGTTAAATTCCCAGATGTTCACAATTATACCCCTGATTCTGAGGGCTGAGGCCTTCCCTTCTTGATCAACGAACATGGGCACTAAAAGGACAGGATGCTACAAGGACTTTGTTTCCTGCTGTAACTCTTGTCCCTAAAGTTAATCATATTATGAGATTTCCCTGGGTCTAATTAGGAGTGTGGTTAACCTCAGCTGATTGTGCTCATGATGCTGAGTGTGTTCACTGGAGGAAACTGGTCCTAGCCAGGGCTGGTGAATGGACCCCACGTGTGAAGGGTACAGCTAGCAAAGCCAGAGGAGGTCACACCCTCCTGTCCCCACAGGCACTGCTGGAAGAAATCATTCAGGCGTGGTAGGTTCAATGCTAAATTTAACTCAGAACAGGAAATGTTTTCCATGCCAGCTGGGTTTCTGCACCTCTGAGTTGTGAATTTAGATGGATGAACGATATCTCTACTCCTTATTTTGCTGGCAACTAGGCTCAATTGATCAAAGATTCAGTGTTGGCACCTTCAAATGCCACTGCTAGGTTCCTGTGTCTTTTATCATGCAGGAACGAATTCCTTAGAAAAGAAAACAAACATCCAACTGAAGGAAAATAGGGTTTAAAAATACTGCCACAAGTCATAGCACATAATCATCTGATAAAGCAGTGAAAGTCAGTAATGAATTCTAGCATCGAATATGGACTGAAGTGGGTCCACCAGTCCCACCTCCACCACCAAATTCATGTGTTAAAAAGTCATAACTCCCAATGATAGTGTATTTACAGATAGGACCTATAAGGAGGTAACTAAACTCAAATGAGGTCATAAGGGTGGGGTCTTGATATGATAGGATTAGTGGCCTTTTAAGAAAGGACACCAGAGAGTTCTCTCTTTCTCTGCCCTGCTCTCTGCCCATTGGGAGACAAAGAAGAGGTCATAGGTGCACCCAGGATGATAGCAACTGTCTACAAGCCAAGAGAAGAGACCTATAAATGAAACCTACCTTGCTGACACCTTGATTTTGGACTTCCAGCCTCCAAAACTGTGAAAAATAAATTTCTGTTGTTTAAGCCTCTCAGCCTACGGTATTTTGTTATGGCAGCCCTGGTAGACTAATATTCCATCCAAACTCTTTCAACTCAAACTGTTAAATTAAATTTCAGCTAATATTTTGTCCTTTCCACCACTCTTACATGACAACTCAGATTCCAAAGTAATCTTTGGTAACATTACTAATTATCTGGAGAAGTTTACACCAATGTGTACAATGTGTCTACATAAACAGAACCCCAGAGATGTGGACAATCAGAATGAACGCTCAAGCCCCCCACAGTGTATGTGCCACATAGAGGTCTACAAACCCATAATTTGGAAATCCTAAAACCTCTGAAAACCAGTTCTGGCCAGGAGTTGGCAGCATACTCATTGGGTGGCACGTCTAATCCAGAAACAACTCATACATAACATTTAAAAATCACACATGGAGTGAAGATGCCTACATTTATCGTATTTTATTAGAAATCATTCTTCTCCTTCTCCTCCCTCTCCCTCCACTTCTCCTCTGTCTCTGTCTCTTTTATCAAAAGCAAAAAAGGTGATGATTCCATTCAGGTAACCGTCCTACTGCTATAACCTGGTTATTCTGATCAAGACCAGCATCCAGGCCTCGTGTCCACCAGGTGTCAGTGAACACAGCCACCTGAGGTGGAGCGGAGAGGTCTTGTTAATTCACACAGAGAACTTCAATATTTGGACTAGTGCTCGAAGCTGAGCGTTTTTTTGGTTGTTTTGCTTTTCTTTTCTATTTCATCTGAAGCTCACAAGGTCTGTCTGCAATATGAAAAACAGAGGCATTTATGGCTGGGGTTTTTTCCAGACAGCCCTCATAGCATGAATTAAAGAAGACAGTAAGGTAATCTTATTAATATGTGTGTGTGTGTGTGTGTGTGTGTGCACGTGTGCATGCACTTGTGTGTGCAAGCAAATAAACAGAAGTAGTGTGTTCGGTGTTCCATGACTGAAGCGTAAATCAAATTATAATGGGTTTTCTATTTTCTCAAATACGCCTGGAAAGAAATAGAACTTTTCTTCTCTTCGATGACGATTTATTTTAGGTCTTGTCCAGAAATCACTGAGAGTTAAAGTACCACATTGCTCCTGGCCTTGGCCAGTGAAGAATGATCACTTTGCTCTGTTTCTGTTTTCACCAATTATCCTTCCATGTTTCAGGGACAGAAATCACATTGTCAGTGAGTCCCTGGCTTTTCCAGAAAGAAATAAACCAGTGCTTCCCATGGTCCTTTCACCACCACCCACCTGTCGGATCTGCTGATGACGGTGCCAGAGCGGAGTCACCATGAAGGTGCAAGGGCAGGAGCTGAAGCCCCACCACCTGCTGTAAGATACTAGAACAGTGAGAGGGAAGTTGTAGAAATAGCACCAAAGTGCTCTCTCGTGAAGAAAGTTTTAAAAACTGCCTGTTCCCCTAAAATTGAATGCAGTGTAGGCATGAGTTGCCAGCTTACTGCAAGGGAAAATCCAGAAGTTTAAGGTCTCAACTACGGTGGACACTGCCACTGAGAGCGTGTAGTATTCGCTTCCTTTACACTCATTGCCGAGGAGGTTTGTATCCACCCATTTCCAAGATGACAGATATGCAGCTATGTTTTAAGGAGGAGAATGGGATAGCTTAACAAAGAAGAAAACAGAAAAAGACAAAAAGGGGATTTGTTTCCAGAAGACAAATGTACTGCCCTCTAGACCTCTGCTACCCAGAGTGTGGTCCATGGCATCTCCTGGGACCTTGATAGAGAGAGAATTTCAGGCCCCACCCAGATCTGCTGCATCAGAACTGGCCTTTGAAAAGATTTTGCAGGGGACCTGCGTGCACTCTGCAGTTTGAGAGGCACTATGCTAGATGACGTGATTGAGTCTCTCTAAGCACAGCTAAGTGTCGAGGTGCAATTGTTCTGCTAGATGCCAGATCATCTCAGCTTAATTCAGACTATAGAAATGACATCGGGGAAGGCAGAAGGCATCCCAGAGGCCTAATGGGTCCTACGTTAGAAGAAAATTCACAGTGCTGATCATGGGAGATTCGGGAAAGAAAGTGACACTTACTTGGTCTTGTATTAATATTTTCCACCAAAAAGGTTTGCAAGTGCTAAAATGAGCCCCTCCTTACTGAAACAATGTTGCAGGGTGGCAATCAGAGAAAGTCAGTTAGTCTCCACGAAATAATAAATATTTAATGTGTTATTGAACAAATACCACTGTCTTTCAAATGTCAACATATGTTATCTGTGCCTCTTAGAAATAAAACATTGAATTCCTCTCCTGTGACTCAAGCATGAATCTTCACCACAACATATTCTGCAGTGTTGCGAACTCTTGCCCCAGGCAGTTTATCTCATAACTCATAGTGCATGAAGCAAATCCATTGTTCATTACGATGTTTTGGTGGCTTTATTGTTTTGGGAGAGGCAGGCGGCAGTGATAAACTGCAGGCCTAGTAAGGTCAATAAGAAAATTGTGAGATGTAAGGAGTGGGCCCACCTGCTGGACCGTGCGGGTGACCCCTCTGTCCTTCCAGCTGTCAGTCTTAGTAAAACACCAAACTTTTCTTTAAATCCCGGGTCTCAAGCTGCTGGGCTTGTGTTCTACACTTTCAAATTTAATTAACTTAACCTGATTATATATTAATTGTGTTTATTAAATTCAAGGTACTCGGGGAAGCTTCTAAGAGATAGATAGATGAACATGATTAGGTCCCTACCTCATGGAGTTTGAAGCCAGGTGCAGGAGTTAATGGAAAGACAGCGTTTGCCAAATTTGGAGGTCAAAGCTTTTCTGTTTGTTGGCTTGGCTTTACTCCCAATCATAATATAAATGGCTTAATTTCAGTTGATGTACTATCCTAAAGGGAGAAGAGGTAAATCTAGCATAATTAGATGGTATAATAAATGTCTTAGCTAAGCTTTTACGTATTCTTAAAAACAATTTTTTGTTTCTCTGGAGACAAATAAAATCTTCGTCTAAATACCAGCATGTACACCTGCCCCAGACTCTGGGACATGCTACAACCACCCGACGCCCAGGGCTTTGCACCGGCAGTTCACTCCACCTGGAAATGCTCATGTCTTAGTTTTGCAGTTACTGGCTCTTCCACATCATTCAAAAGACTTCCTTGATACTATCAAACCAGAGACCTCAGGAAGCTTTTAACTTATCACTAAAAGCACACGACAGGTGCAGAATAATTTATCCCCTATTTAAGAAAATGAGATTATATCTCAGGATTCACTTCTATAAGAACTGATTTTGTTTACACTTTACTCATTTATTCAATATGTTATTGATCATTAACTATGTGTCAGGCACTGTTCTAGTTTGAGGTGGGGGTACAGCAGTGAAGAAAATAGAAGAGTTCCTTCTGTCTTGTGGCTCATGAAGGAGGTGGGTAGGTAATGGACAAGAAACATTAAACAATTCACAAGATCATTTTAAATAGTGGTAAGTGCTGTTATGGAAATACAACTGGCTACAATGATAGTTATGGTGCTAGTAGCTACTTCATTGGAGCCATTTTATTTCTCTAATATCTAATAAACACATATAGAGTGTCTGCTATATGCTAGGACTATTCTAAGTTCTTTACAAATATTAAACCATTCAGTCTTCAAAACATCTCCACAAAGAAAATATTTTTATTGTCGCCATTTTACAGATAAGGGAACTAAGAAAGGTCAAGTCGCATAGCCTGGATTGTAGGCAACTAGAGCCAGATGTGAACCCAGATAGTCTATACCCAAAGCCCATGCTCTCACCCATGCATGGCTTGTCCAGAGAGCTAGAAGCACAGATTAACCTGCTTGTGAGCTCAATGTTAACCAGGTTACACAGTGCACATGGCTATCCCCAGCAAGCAGATACTCTCCATTCAACAAATGCATTTCCAAATGCATGTTTTCATCAAAGTATCCTTGACAGCCCACATTGCTGCATCTAATACCAACTGTACTCAAATTTTATAAGAAAAAATATTTTACATTTTTATTGAGGTATAATTAATGTGTAGCAAAATATATAGATCTTAGCAAACGATTTACTGAATCTGACATGTGCATGTACCCATGTAACCTCTATCAAGATAAGTCTAACAATAAAAATATTTTTATAAAAAAAAGAAATAAAAAGATAAAGACCATTTCTATTACCCCAGAAGGTCTCTTCTGTCTCTTCTAGGTCACCTGTACACATTTTTGTTGCTACTGGTAGAGATATTTCTGCAGGTACTTTGCATATGAGTGGCGTTTTCATTTCTCATAAATGTTTCATCTGCCAGAAGAACCTGAGCATATTTGAAAGCTATAATATCAATTGCAATTCAAGAGCAAGTTGCAATTCTGTACTTCCGTGCCCTCTTTGTGCATCTGCAAACCTTCTTGAAGTGTTAATTATGCTCTGATTTCTGTTAAATCTGGTTCTATAAACTCCAGCAGCTGACACTGTGCCTAGACAAAAGTACAGGCTTGCTCGTCTGCTGTTTGCAATCAGGTTCATCACTCTCAAGCAGCCAAGCAAACGGAACCGGTTGTAAAGGCTCATATAGGTCTCCAAGGACACCACCCACCATCGCAGAAACCAGAGAGGAGAGGAGGCAAGAGCATATACTCATTGGGTTCAATGACAGCCCTGCAGTACCCAAGTTATTTAAATTCTGTGCATGAGATAATTTCTTGGCAGGCCCCTAACTTCAGGGAAGTGAAGGCAGTAAATTAGAATAAATACTGGACCTATGCTTCTCCAAGTTGAGCTTGCCTGTGGACCACCCGAGAATCGTGTTAAAATGCAGATTCGTGTTAAAATGCAGGTCTGGGGATAGGCCTGAGACTACTGCATTTGTAATAAGCCCCAGGTGATATGATGGTGCCAGTCGAAGGACAGTGTTGGGGATAAAAGTTTGGATTAAATAAAAGTTGACCAGTGTGCAAAGCACTTAAGGCATAATAAGGATCTCTAGTCAAATAGCTTCGGGAGCCACTTGGTTAGGTTTCTTTAAAACAGGACTTATCAGAACCTTTAAACATCCAGTTTTGAATTGTTACTCTCCAGAGAGCAATATCATCTAGGATGTTTCTTAAGTTAATTAGATTATAAAACACTACTTTGCAGAGCATTTGATGGGTCCAGTGCCCATCCAAAAAGGCAAGAGGACCTTGGATATCCATCCTGATCCTCACCTTCGATTGTTTCCGAGGGAGCTCCTTCAAGGGTTTGATTATATTGAAAAAACAAATCAATAAAGCTTCCCATTGATTTTATTTCTGTCTTTCTAAAATCACAGAGTTCACACACTTTATAGCAAGAAGGCCAAGTTTGCACATTATTGGCAATTTATTGCTTAAGAACAAAGAGAAGTGTAATATATAAACTATGTAAGCAAATTCAATACATCAATGAGTTTCACAAATAATAAGGTGATAGGATTCATTTTTCTCCACATAGTAATGGTGTTGCTCATTCCTCTCACTAGTGTAACTTGGAAAACTGAGTCCTGTGTCTTATTTCTCTAAGTTACTTCAGTCCCTCAGTATGTCTTTTGCTAGGGACATGGTATTTGTCTAACAGCTCTGAGGTTTAAGTTTCCTTTTCATATTGTCAAACTGGTCTATTCCATCAGGGTATTTAAAATAAAAACAGACTTTATAAATATACACTGCCAGTAGGCTTAAAAAATTCTGAACAATGATGGCAAATTTTTGCTTCTAATTTGGAACTTTCCGTTACTCTTCACAGAAACACTTAGAATTTTTGAAGTACAGCCTGGCATCAAGTTATGACATTCTTGTTTTAGCTATTTAAGTGCCATTGATTTAATAATGTACAGGGCTGAAACATGCAAAATTGGATTTACTGAAAAAGATAACATTAAAAAATGACACTATAGGTATTCAGTAGACTCGTGTCACTCTTAAATGTAGTATTTATGGTTTCAAATAACCTCAAACATATCTGAAGATTTGCAGAATATTTAAAAATCACAAATTTGAGTCAGGTTCTCTGCAAGGATCACAGGCAGGAGCAGGTAGCTTAGATGATTGAAAGTGACCAGCTGACCACCCCGGATCTATTAATATATCTTAGTCCTGTGTGGCTGTTCTCATTTAGAATTTAGGAAATTTTCTCAGACTCATTACAATCCATAGGGCAGATAGCATTACCATACTTGACAGGTAAGGAAATTAAAGGCATCTTCTCTTATGAAACTGTATACTTATGGATGCCTTGGAGGTATCCTCAGAGCTGTTAAGAATCAGCTCCATTAATCAGAATTATCACTGTAGCCTTATTTAATAATGAAACTTTTCCAGGCTCATTTCTAATATGAAACCCATTTATGATCATTTCAGATACAAACTGCTGTCCACACAGATATCTGAAGTCTACAAATTAAGGACAATGACAAACCTACCACAACCTTATAACGGATATAGTTACCTTAAAAAGTTCAAGCATGTAAGCAAATTGGACAAACGTCTGAGTTACAAATAAACTATGCTTTTGAACAAATGGCCCCATTTCCTACCATTGCCTCCATGCAAAATTATCTTAATGATCGCTAACATTTTTGGAAGTGTTTTATGGATCAAGCATTATCCCAGGCCTGTGACTGAAGTCACATTTCTGAAAATATAAGCTGATTCAGTAAAGATCTTTCCCATGACAAATGCAGAAGCCACATAAAAGTATTTTAAAAGCTGTTAAGCACTGTATGAAGTTCAAAATAAGTATCATGCTTAATTTTACACACAAAAGACATGTTAACATTGATTTTTTAAAAAGATTCAGTAAAGAAAAGCTTCCCTAATTCAGACATCTTATAAATAGTCATTACTTACTAACATCACTGTCAATGTTTTAATTTAATATCTTTAATTTTCCACATGATCAGAGATGCTTATGTAATCATTAGCTGCAATAATCATGTGAAAATTACATTAATGAGCTTTGGTGGAAAAATACAAGAAGTATTTTATAAAGACTGAGTTTAAAAAATCATTCTCTTGGGACTCTGAGAAATCTCAGTGCCCACCCTCCCCGACCCCCTGAGTAAGCAGAGGGCTCAGAGGGCACTGGAAAAAGGGTATCATTTCATCCAGAAGAAGCAGTCTCTCTCCAGGATGGCTGGGTTGGGATAAACAAAGTCATCCGTGTGTCTGAGCCAACCCATGCATCTAAAGTACTCAATAACTGTATAAACATTAGAAGAGAAATAGCTAAGACATTCATAGACAAAGTAGTTATCCTTCTTCTAAAAATGTAAAAAGTTTGATGTTTTTCCATTATAACATACTTTTGCAAAACCCAAAAATTATCTTTGAAAAAATAAAGAAAGAGAAGAAAGCAAGCTTTTAGAAAGTGCTCAATTAATAGGGAAGGGACTACCATTCACTACTCACCACAGATTCCAATAAAATAAGAATGTACACACAATGATATGTTCCTTTTTTAGGCCTTTTGGGAGCAAGTGAACAAAAAGCCATGATCTGCATGTCCTGGAGATATTCCAACACAGGTACACAACGTGTAGCAACTGATGCTTGGAGGTGGCCTGATGGTTGGGGAAGAGTTAACAGGCACTAATGAAGTTGGCACATGATCAGGAAGGCAGAGCCACTCAGAGTGACACAATAGTAGCATTTATTAGAGCGACTCCACCTTACCAAATTGTGGGAGCTGGTGAAGAAGTCTATGGAAGGTTAGTTCTGTTGCATCCATTGGCGGACACAAGTGACTGGAGGGCAGGGCAAGCAGTTGGAAAAGAAAACTGCATAAAATGAGGGCACACTGGAACCTAAGTCTGAATGTCACCAACCTGAACAATTCAGTTGACCTGCAGAAGACATTGGCATCATCACCAGGGAACTGCCCAGGAGCCTCGGCCTTGGGCCTGATGTAAGAGAGCCTTGGACCTAATGTACAACTGCATGTTGCTGCCCCATTCCCGCCAGGTGACTGCAGTTCAGTGATGCTCTGTGTGTAATGCTTGAGAGCGGCCTGATTTTCCTAGAGATGGGTCTGTAGGCCCATTTCAGTCTGTGTCAGGACATCCGCTGGACTAAAATATTATTCATGAATAAAAATGGGCTTCTAGTATTTGACAAAGTGGATTCTCTCTCATGAGATATTCTGCTCAGACATTCTGTCTTCTTACAAAGTACATGGGACTTTATTGAAAATAAGAATTTAATAACAAATTGATGGAAGATTCTGGTTAGACTGTATATAATTACATGGGCACTTTTATTAAAATATATGGAATTGAATTGTAACCATTTGTCTACCTGTAGGGTTAAGTTCTTCTCAAAGAGATAACACGTCCTATTCAATGTTGAAGTTCTATACAAGGCACTCAACAAAAGCAAATAAATGTACCAATTCATTAATGAATAAACCCAAAATGGAACTAAAAGTAAAATGAACTATTGGGGCAATAAAGTCCTACCGCCCCAGTTGCCCATATCTGTGAGTCATTCATCAATGTCTCCGTTATTGAACTTCCTGTGGCTCCAGCTTCATTCTCTCCACTCGATTCACGTGATTTTTGGGGGTCACTGCCAAATAGATTTCTTGTAACCCAGTTTTTGTCTCAGAATCAGATTTAGGGGGGAATTCAAATGAAGACATATGGTAAGGGGCCAACTGCAATAAACTGCTTTATCAACATCGTTCTCCAATTTTAACTTAACGGTATTCCCTTGCTTTGAAAAATTCTAATAAATTTTAAATCTCTAACAAGCTCTCAGGTAGCACAAACACTGCTGGGCAAGGATCACACTCTGAGTGGCAACGCTGTGAATCTGTGATGTCCCATCAGGTAGCCACAAGCCAGATGTGGCTATTTAAGTTTATAATTAAATAAAATGAAAACTCCCATTTCCTCAGTCACACCAGTCACGTCTCACATGCTGAATAGCTAGTGGCTACAATATTGGATAGGCAGATACAGAACATTGCAAGCAGGGCATTGAATGGCTTGACGTGTTGGAGAAAGGCTCTCAGATATGTTACTTTTCTTGGATTTTTTTCACTCTTTTCATCTTTCCTTTCTACTTTCCCCACGTCCCTCTAATACTTCACACTATGCTTGTGGAGTCTCACACTTTGCCAAGGATTCTGAAACGGCAGGTGCAGGGGGTGGGCTATAAGGCCTATTATCAATACATTTCTCTAAAAGAGGTGATTGAAACTCCGCAGGTCATCCATAACTATCCTTATTCTTGGTCTGTGTTTTGTAGATTTGGTGAATAATAAATATTAAGATAGATACTTTGGGGCAAATACACTTACTTTGATATAGCTTAAATGTTCTCTTAGAATACTAGCTATTGAAGTAATCTTTCTTAATTTTATTAACAAAAATAAATATATGTGCAGAAGTCACTCAGTGCCAAGGTTGAGAAAACAGGGCACTTCTAATAAAAAACAAATCTCTGTTTTTTGTTTTTAGATTTTTTTTTTTGGTCCTGATAGCACTACCCTCATCTACCTTTTCATAAAAATGATAACTTTTATTGACTTACATAACAATGTATCTTTCTCATAGCTAAAAATGCTTCAGAAATAAACTTCTTTGTTTCTCAGTTAATGTGTTAGGGTCTCAGGAAGTCAGAATTGGCCATTTGATAACAATATTTCTGGGGGGAAAAGATGCATACAATATTCAAATGCAGCATGAACTGCTCGATGATAATTAAATGCAGTTCTCTTGAGAAAACTGCAGCTGATGACAGAACTGCAGGCAACACTTTCATGGAGGTGCCAGAAATGGCACCAGTTCGATCATTCTACCTCTTGAGTTTTAAAATCTAATGTGAGATGAGACAAGTTGAAAAAGTGCAAAGATTCAGGACATGTTACAATGCTTCTGACACTGCGAGTAGGGAAGGGAAGGATTGATGTTGTCCAATGGGTGCCCATCTCCCTTGCAGTCAAACAGCGGTGATGGGAGCCTTCAGATACTAGTTCTTTTGTATTTAGCTTGAGTACTTTGGAAGGGCCTCTGAAAAGCAGCAATTAGTGATTGACTGAACTCCAAGATCTGTAACAAATTCAGCAGAATACTCAGCTTATTTTGAATGTTTGATAAACCTTATGAACATTAATTATCAAGACTGCTAGTCGAAGCAGAGCTTTATATTTCAAAACACTTTTACTTATTTACGATGACAACTTGAAAGAGGAAAAGCCTGTATTTCTCACTGTTCTGTATTCATGTTGTTAAGTACAAGTTTTAACAATTAAAATAAACCTGGGAGACCCTCCATATAATGAGAGTTTATTGTGGCAGTATACCCTATCTTTGTTCATGAGAGAAAATAAAGTAACAATTGATCATTTTGAACAACAATAGAGTAAGGCGACAACAAAAAAAGAATCAGTTTATTGGTTACTGAGTTTAAACAGATATAATATTAATATAAAATCTGTATCAATTATTAGTAGGCTGACCAGACATACCATTTTAAATGGGACCGAAAACAGTGGTACTGTCTTGTTTTAAATGGTACATCTAATCAGCCTACTGACACCTTGAATCTAGTTCAGTGAGACTAGGCTGACCCTCCGTAGCATTTGAAAAGAAACAGTACCACTGTTTCTATCTCATTTAGAATGGTATATCTGGTCAGCCTAATTATAATATTAGAAATCAAATTCATAAATATATAAAAAGTAAAACATTTCTAGAAAATTCCAAGAGATAACTGTGAAAAGAAAATAAACTTCAATGTTTGTGGAATTATCTACATAATTTGGTGAAAGTCTTCAGCAAACAAAAAAAGGTTGGAGCTGGAATTTCCAATTTCATCCAATAAATTGTGTGAATAACCTTTTAAAAAGCGTATTGACTTTTTTAAGGCACAGATGATAACTGTTAAAAATTCTAAAACTACCAAAATGCAGAAAAAAAAGAAGAAAAAAATCTTTTATTATGCCAAAACCCAAATATAGGCACTATTAATGTGCTAATGTTTCCATATTGCTTTTATTTGCTAAGTACATATAAATATAGAAATACTTTATTTTTAAAAATTTAGGTCAGTTAAATGGACAAGTCGTTACACAGATCCAGACAACAGTTATAATCTTGATAATCTTTATGCATCAGGTACTGTGCCCATGCCATATGTGTTACCTCATGAATCTCCGTGATAACCACATATGGAAGTAGGTAGTGTTATCTCTGTTTTACAGATGAGGAAACACAGGGTGTTAAATAGTGGACCTGTATTCTCTATTAGACTGTGAAATCCTATAGGACAAGGTCTGGCTATATATTCACGTCTGACATCTCACCTCTCTTACCGCACAATTTGATTACATATTAGACAGTCAATTAATATAAACTTTCCATTGAAATGAAAGTCAGAAGAGGAAAACAGAGTTTTCCTGTGTGGAAGATGAGATTATTCATCTCAGTTTACTCCATCATTACTGGGACCCCTTAGTGGGTTCCAATAGACAGAATATACTTCCCTGTCCTGCTGACTTTGGGTTTGGCCCTGTGACTGGTGTCCACCACTAGAATGTGGTGTAAAATGGTGCCAGACATGACTTACAGCCTTAAGAGGTGGAAAAGATTTTGCTTATCTTTCTGATTTCCTGGCACTGCCATGGAAGAACAAACAGCCTTAGGTAGATGCTGTTTCAAGGAGATTATAAAGACCAGAAGAGAAATCTAAAACCAATCTGAGATTGGAGCCCGACTCAGCCATCGCACAGCATCACACAGCATAACAGAGTTGACCATAGAACCCTGAACAAGAAAATAAATGCATGTTTTGTGAGCTATTGAGTTTGAGTGTGTTTTAATACAGTTTTATTGCAGTAATAACTAATATACATACCAATATATTCTCTACCATGCAACAACAAGGGGTCAGCTAATCCATAGTTTTCTTAGTAAATCAGTCAATTTTTTTAATGAGAAAACTGACTTCCTACTGGACTTGGTCATGAAGGAAAATGTGTCTGTCAAATAACAAATCCACATGCCTTTTCTGTTAAAAAGAATCTTCTGTCGAGACTCAGATAATTGACCTACAGAAATGGAAAACAGGATGTCTGAATTTGTCCCCCAAACAATCTTTGCAATGGTACTTGAAAACAGTAACACAATAAATGTCTTTTTTCTTTTATATGGTGAGTAAAAAGTAAAAGGATGACTAGGATGAACTGGCAGCAGCTAGGACAGACCTCTAAACGTTTTCACTGTTGTTTGAGACTAGCTCTACCCAATAAAACTATAATGTAAGCCACATGGTTTCTTTTAAGTTTTCTGGTAACTATGTTTTTTAAAAAGGTAAAAATAAAATGGTGAGCAATTGTTCCAAAAATGGCCACGCCAATTAAAGTTTAATTTTGCTGATAGCAGTTAATTAGCCTTTAGTACACGGGGGAAATGAAATATAGTTTGAAAAATAATGTTCTAACAAAGCACATTTACTTAAATATTTACCTATATTGTATAAAAAATTTGTTACAAAAGCAAAAAATAAAAAGAGGTAAAATTAATTTTAATAACGTATTTTATTTTAATCCAACATCTCCAAAATATTACTTCAACATATTATTAAGATAAGAAGCTACTAATTAAATACTTTACATTCTTTTTTCCTTACTGTCTTCAAAATCCATTGTGTACTTTATACTTACAGTATATCCAATTTGGATCGGCCACATTTTAAATATGGCTAGTGGTTACCATATTGGATGGTGCCGTTTTAGATGACATTACAAACTATTTTAACGTAGTCATTTGCTGTGGCTGAAGGAACAAATTGCCACACACTTGGTGACTTAAAACAACAGAACTTTTTTTCCATACTTCTGGAGGCTAACGTCCAAAATTAAAATTTCAGCAGGGTCAGGGGAGCCTGAAGGCTGTAGGGCACATTCCGTCCATTGCCTCTTCCAGGTCCTGGTGGTTCCAAGCATTCCCTTGGTTTGTGGCTGCATCACACTAATCTGCCTTCATTTTCACTTTACTTCTTCCTCTTCTATCTATATCCAATCTCCTGTGTCTCTCATACAAAGACACTTGTCACTGAATTTAGGACCCAGTTGGATAGTCCCAAATAAACTTTTCATCTCAAGATACTTAATGACAAACAACTGCAAAGACTCTTTTTCCAAGTAAGATAACCTTCACACTTTCTGGGAATGATGACATGGCCAAACCATGTTTGGGATTACTGTTAAATCAACTACTCATAAAATAAAAATTAAGTACATTATCAAAATAAAAGCAGACTGTGCATGGGTCAATGAGGGGTGTGGTTATGAATCAAGACTTAAAGTGGATCATAATATGCACGTTACATTCAATAAAAATAAAATAAATTATTTCATTAAATAAGGATTGATAAAAGGAATAAACAGTCTATTATGTGATACTATGACACACCCACCAGAAGGGCTTAAATTAAAAAATCTATATCAACATTTAGCAAGGATGTGGAGAAGAAGTTTCCTCTTACACTATTAGTGAAAGTGTAAATTAGGGAAAACACTTTGTGAAAATGTTTGGTCCTACTGAACATACCCAGACTCGTGACTCAGCAATTCCACCACTTCACCAAGAGGTATGTACTAGAATGGTGAAAGCAATGGTATTTGTCATTGCACCCTACCAGAAACTACACAACTAACCATCAACTCTATAATGGATTAATAATATCCATTCATATGGAACATTCTACACAGCAAAGAGAGTGAACAATCTACAGTTACACACAACAATATGGGTGAATCTCATAAACACAAGTTGAGTGAAAAATGCCAGATACCAAAAAGTATACAGTATGAATTTATTTATCTAAAAATTATAATTTTTATTACTCAAAGTATATTAATCAGATTCAATGGATGGGCCCCTTCCCCTATCCTTCTTGTCCCATTACTCTGGGTTCTTTTACTTCAGAGTTCATATCACTCTCTTAATTGACCTTATGTATTTGTTTACCTATCTATCTGCTCTCTTGTCAACCCCTACTCTGAATAGAATATAAGTCCCACATGAGCATTATCTTCGTCTGTCTTCCCAGATGTCAAGTTTGGTTCAAGAATACGATATTTGTAGACTTCTCTGATTGCTGATGTCAATTTATCTGGCATGGGGAAGTACGTCTCCCCTATAAAAGGCTGGTGGCGAAGCAAGTTCCAATTATGGTCCTCAATATTGTCAGGATCCTACTTGCAAGAAACGTGTGATGGGCAGCACGCCATCATAGGAAATGCCTTTCCCACCAGGTTAAAGCCCCACCAATAGCACTGCCTCAAACTCAGCTCTGACTTCATGGCCCTTCAGATTTTGCTTCTTGGCTACTTTAGTTGGGACCATATGGTGAGTGAATGTGGGATCTCTCCCCATCAATCTACAACCCACGAAAATGCTTGTTTTTGAACATTTTGAATTTCATATTTCCACACTATAAAATACTAAAAATGTGATTTGATTTTTAAAAATCAACTATATTTTAGATTCTAGAGCCCTTATTCACACAGAATATGAAGGATTAATGTTGGTAATGAAATTACATGCTTATTAGTAATAGAAAAGTAATTATTATTACTATTACTAGATATACATGTCTCCTCAGTGTCCTGAACAGGTAGCGGTATGTGTGTGGCATGGACAGAAATACTGATGAGTGTAAGATGAAGTAGTTGTGTCAGATGCCACAGTAGCATAGCTAGAAAGAGATACTAAAGCAGTTGATTGTTTTTATTATTGAATCTATTGGGGCAACATTGATTGGTAAAAATTACATAGGTTCCAGGTGTACAATTCTATATTACATTGTCTATGTGTTGTATTACATGTTCATCACCCAGAGTGAGGTTTTTTTTTTCCATCACCATATGCAGTTGATTTTTTAAGTGTGATTTCAGCTACTTAGATAAAAATGCTAATATGTTAAAAGGCATAAAGTTTTCCAAAATCGAGAATCATCATACTCAGCATGTGTTGCAATCTACTACCTACAGATTTACACTACAGACACTTAACTGTAAAACCTAACACCATAATCTATCCAA
This sequence comes from Lyroderma lyra, assembly GCA_004026885.1. Lineage (NCBI taxonomy): Eukaryota > Metazoa > Chordata > Mammalia > Chiroptera > Megadermatidae > Lyroderma > Lyroderma lyra. Next base: position 327,165 of record PVJL010000718.1, on the reverse strand, counting down.
GCACCTTCTTTAAATTATTAGACAATTTGATAAGGAAGTCTAATATGTATATATTTGTAATTTTTAAAAACAAATTTTCTTCACAATATAATACAAATATCAAATCACTGTGCTCATGTCTGAAACCAATAAGTTGTATGTCAATTATATGTCTCAATAAAAATTTAAAATACAGAGTTCCCTGATGGTGCAGTGGCTTAAGGCTTCGACACTGGCGCTGTCAGTGCTGCGGCCTGGGTTCGATTCCCAGTCAGGGAGCTACCCACATACCAAAAAGCAAAAAAAAAAAAAAAAAAATTAAAAATGGAAATAAAAACTTATAATTTTGAATATTTTTATAGCAACTAAAGGAGATCTGTGTCAATAGATTTGCCAAAAAGTTGCAAAGACAGTAGAGACAATTCTATATCTACATCTAGTTTCTCCAGTTATTCCTATCTTACATTAGTAACATACATGTTACAACTGAAGAATCAATATTGATACATACTTTATTAACATCTTTTTTAGATTTTTACCTAATGTCCTTCTTCTGTTCAGGATCCCATCCAGTATACTACATTACATTTAGTCTTTAGGTTTTCTTAGGGTATCCTATACTCTAAGTATTTTTTAGACTTTCCTTGTTTTCGATTTCCTTGTTTTCGAAGACCACAAATTCAAGTGTCATATTTATGACATTATAAAGGTTACATACCATCAAGATGATAGTACTGATATACTGACCTACTTGAGGTAGTATTTGTCACATTTTCCCTGTCAAGTTACTCTTTCTACCCCTTTTCATACTGTTCTCTGGCATGCAGTCACTATGAGAAGCCCACACTTAAAAGCTGGAGTTATGTTCCATTCTATCGAGGGGGCATGGATGCTGACATCCCACCTAGTCAAAAAAACGCTTATAATTTTCAACTCCTCCAAATTTAACTACTAATAGTCTACTGTTGAATGGAAGCCTTATTGAGGACATAACACTGGATTAACACGTATTTTGTATATGTGTTATACCCTACATTCTTACAATAAAGTAAGTACAGAAAAGAAAATCATAAGGAAGACAAAATATCCATGCATAAGTGAATCCATGCAGTTCAAGGGTCTACTGTACTTTTTTCTTTTTATTTATTTATTTATTTATTTCTATTGTTAGACTTACTGGAGTGACATCTGTTAGCAAGAATTACATAGGTCTCAGGCATACTATTCTACAGTGCATTGTCAACTTGTAGTATAAGTTCACCACCTAATGTGACTTCCTTTCCATCACTATATATTTAGCTTCCCCCCTCCCACCCCCTCCCACTTCTCCCATCCCCTCCACTTGTCCCTAAATATTAAACTATTGATTATGTCCATGGGCTATTTGTTTCTTCGTTTTTTTTCTTTGTTGCTTACAGTTTTATGTTCCGCATATGAGTGAAGTCATACAGTTCTTTGTTTTTTCTGTCTGGCTTATCTCACTAAGCATGATGATCTCCAGGTCCATCCATTTTGTTGCAAATGGCAATATTTCATCTTTTCTTACAGCTGAGTAATATTCCATTGTGTATATGTACCACAGCTTCTTTATCCAGTCATCTGTCACAGGGCACTTTGGTTCTTACTTTCTGAAACTATAAGATGGTTTGGAAATTCCCTGCTGCAACCCCACAATCAGCCATTTCTCCAAAGATACCTTGTTCCTTTTATTGGAAAATGGTATTAGAAGTCAAGATCTGGGCACTAGGTGTTTTCTGTTTTGGGGGTGTTGCTTCTAGGTTCTGTTAGTGGACAGAGCTTGAGAATATATATGTGCGTATACTAACCTGCATAGGTACACATATCTATAATTGTTTTTCTATTAATCCATCTATCCGTATCTACATTAAGTTAAATATGGGTCTACACTAATGTCTCTGTCTAGTGTCATGTAACCCATTTTAACTTTCACCTCTTGGTTACCTTAACAATTAAAATATCAGGAGGCTATATTTAAAAGTTAAGAAAATGACTTTCTCAGAGCCATTAAAGGCTTAGAAATAGAATCCTGATTCTTTACCAGTCTAATTTTCCCACTCTGAAACATCACATAATTTATCCAGGGTTCCCACCATGAGATATCATATTTCAACAACTCAACAAAACACCCTGAACAACTGTATTTTAAAAACAAGGAATAGCCCAATGAAGTTGGTCCCTCAGATGACTGCTACAAATTTTTGCTTTTGCTAGGAATTCTTTGTGATATCTGTACAACTGAAGGACAAAATTTAAGTAGCCTTACTTTTTGCATTTTATGCATTTTTAGTTCTTCGGTGAGTTTTCTTTCTAAAAAGTCTCTATGCTTGACAAGTTCTGTGTAGAACAGAATAATGACCTTTTACTGCGTTGGAATACTGGACAGCAAACGTCAAACCATCTGACTCAGAAAATTAAACAAACCCAGATCTCCATTAACAACAAGATAAAACATAGGGACTCGCTTGCCTTTAGTTGCTTCTCAAGACATACAATTCATCCTGAAATAATTGTGTTGAAAACACTTAATATAAGGCAAATTTCTCCTGAATGTATGGTTACCTCCCTTGTCCCTCATATTTGCTTAAGGTCAGGCTTATACATTGACACTAGTAAGTTGAATGTATTTATGTTCTCATTTACATGTGTTTGAGTTTAGTAAAGAACAATAGGAGCAGCTGTCACCACCATGGTCCTCAGTGATTTAAAATTGCATGTTTAGAAAAAGTCTGCAGTTACTCTATCCATATCTTTTCCTTCTCAAATCAAAGCAATAGAGTAAGTAAGAATAAATAAGGTGAATTTTCAACAATATGGATGGACCTCAAGAACATTTTGCTAAGTAAAATAAATTGAACAGAGAAAGACAAATACTGTACGGTCTCACTTATATGTGAAACCTAAGAAACAACTCCTCTCCCCCACCAAAAAAGAAAAAACCAAAATGAAAAACAACAAAATCTGAGCTCACAGATACAGAGAATAGAGTAATGGTTGCCAGATGTAGAGGGTGGGTGATGGGTGAAATGGGTGAAGGAAGTGAATAGGTACAAATTTTCAGTTATAAAAATAAATAAGTTATGGGGATGTAATACACAGTGTGGTTATTTTAGTTGACAATGCTGTATTGCATATTTGAAAGTGGCTAAGAGAGTAGATCTTAAAAATTCCCATCACAAAAAAATTAATTCTGTGGCTGTGTATAGTGACAGATGTTTAGACATTGTTATGATCATTTTGCAATATATATAAATATCAAATCATTACCTTGTACACTTAAAAATAATGTAATATTGAATATCAATTGTGCCTTATTTAACAAAGAATAAATAAAGCGAATCTGTATTTTATGCTATAAAATGCAGGAATTTTGACTTGAGCCTCCAAATTTTCCATCACACCTATAAGTGTTGCTAAATGTTACCATACAACTATAAAAAGAAGAAAGAAAGAAGTAAGAGAGGAGAAAGAGAAAGGAGGGAGGGAGGGGAGGGGAAGAAAGAAGGAAGGAAGGAAGGGAGGGAGGAATGGCGGGGAGAGAGAGAGAGACAGACAGACAGACAGACAGACACATCCTGGTTCCTGGTTTGCCAATTTACTATTGCCAATTTTATATTAATAGCATTTCTACCATCCAAAAGGAATAGTGACAAAGAATTTTCATTTATAACAAGGAGGATTAGATGGCTTTAAACTTTGAGATAAGTGTGACAGGAAAGAAATTTAAATATCTAAAGGCAAAACCCTGGAACGACTGGATCTTTGTGGATTCTTATTCAGTCTTGCTAGGGCACCTTTCTGGAGAAACATAACGTCATCTCCAGTTGGAACAAAACTGGGGCAACTTTATCACCAAGACAAACCGGTGCTGTGAAGGAGGCCTCAATGCATTTAATACACAAAATATAATCGCAGTTACAGAGCAGCTTGACATCCTGCTTCTCAGAAGGGGAAAAGAAAGGAAGGAAGGGAATGCAACATAATCTCAGAAACTGTCTCTTTTATCCTCTGTGCTAGGTACTTCTTAATCTCTTGTTTTTAAGTCAGCACCAGGACATGTGTTTTACACAGATAAACGCAAACCATTTGACATACAGGGCAAAATTAGAATTGGTTAAAACCAGTGTCTCAAGACAGAAGAAAAGGAAGAGTTTTGTGATCACATTATCTTGATTGTACACAATAGGAAACTGAGGACAACTGGCTTTGTGCCCACAGATGGGCAGAAACTTGGCCAAAATTCTGAAACAAAAATGTAGGTCAGTTAACTCTTAGCACAGAGTATTCTTTCCATCAACAAAACCCATTTCTTATCATGAAAGTTGACTGGCAATGTTCCTTAAATTAAAATGTGTCTGCAAAGATACAACAGTTTTATTCTTGCAACAAAATTAATGTCACATTTTTTGCTTATTAAAAAATAGATAAATAGTAGAAAATTTCTTCCCATACATAAACACTTATGAGCCCCAAAAGAGACTGATTTATAACACAAAGTCTAGGATGGATTCTGAATAGTAAATGAAATTACAGCCATCCTACGGTTCTCAATGAGAAAGAAACGGTCCTAATTTCTAGTAGAACACACACTCAAATTTCAATTTCAGCCATGTACAAATGAGTCACTAGTGCCCTATTCCCACACAGGTGCAGTCTCCAAATGATACTGAATGTCCATGGGCATATTGATTCTAGGTCCTGAATAAAATTAAGCTTCATAAATGAGTCTAGGTTGGAGTCTGGAATAGCCACCTGAGCAATGGACTTCCTGTCTCATTTCCGCACACCTTTCAACAATTTCATTTAAATGCTATTTTTGCTGTGAAACCTCACCCATATTTCCCCATTCCTACCATCCCAGCTCTCACCCCACTGGGCAATATTAAAATCTTGTTATCCCTAAACACTTCCTTTGTATCCCATTTCTATCATTTACCACATTTGACTCTGAATTATAGACATCTTCACACTTTCTGTTGCTTTCCTGGTTCACATATTAGAACTAAGAGAGCAAGGACTTTGTTCTATTTCTCTTTTTATATTATTTGGGACAAAACACAGGTATTTTTCTGTTGGAAAGCTCAATATTTTTATTGAATTAAATAGTTCTAATTTACAGAGTTTAGAATATAATAAATGACATCACATATGTCATTGACTAATTTTTGCACAAACACAAAGGGATGAGAATTTTATGAAATTACCAAAACAAATAAACAAGTCCAAAGATAAAGAAAAAATAGATACAAAACTTAGAAATGAGGAGACAGCATTATCATTTTTATATTTACTATAGTTGTAAACCTGTTAGAATAAAGAAAATCAACTGAAAAATATTATAAAGAGATCAAGTAAAGTTTCTAGACAGACAGTAACATACCAATAGTTTTTCTTTATTAAATACAAGGCACTTAGAAATAAATGAAAGCTCTACTTAGAAAAGCATCAGAGTAATGGAATTCTCAGAACAACTTAACTTTAAATATATAAAATCTAAATCATGAAGACTTTAAAACATTAAGAATGAATAGAAAAAGCAGACTGAATAAAAATAAAGACATACTCTCTACTTGAATGGAAATACTCAGTGTACTAAAGAGATAAACTATTACTATATTAACCTAAACATTTAAAATAATACAAATAAAAAATCAGCAGTTGATTTTAGGATATCAATATAAATTGATTCTGAAATTCATATAAAACTAAAAGTATACAAACAAAAAATACTAATGAAGTAGGACTATCCCTACCAAGTAATAACATATATTATAAAGCTATACTAATTAAAACACTTTATTATTAGTCTAAAAATATATAGAAAGGTCAATGAAACCAGATGAAAGAATGGAAATATAGAGAGGCTTTCAGTATATAATCAAGAGAACATTTCAAATCAGGGAGAAGAAAATGGATTATGAGATAATTAATGTTGGACAACTCAGCAGCCATCTAGAGTCAAATAAAATTGATGTTGTAGTAGACACTACCAGTTCACTAATATTTGGTTCTACTTTCTTCCCTGGGAATACTGGAAACTATACTTCCCCGCCCCCAAGCATTTGGGCTGGGCCACATGAGTAGATCTAGCCAATGAAATGTGAGCAATGGCAATGGTGTCACTTCCAGACTGACACACTGAGATCCCCTGTTGATTCTCTGACTGGCCCTCTTCTCCAGCCACAGCAAATACAAAGGCCTCCTGCTGAGATGGCATCAAAGCCCAAGACAGCAGCGACTGTCAGCAGCAGCCTACAGCTGCCCAGGGTAGTACAGAAGGTATTTTCAGACCCTCCTCAGACTGAGCAATGGAGAAACTTTTGATGTGTTTGACACTGAGAGATTGTTATCATGGACTACTTGAGTCTATCCTGACTAATAAAGATCCTTTTGTCACTATAATAAAATAAGGTCCACATGGCTCAAAGATATAATCATTAAAATTAATACTTTAAAAACACCAGAATAAATCACAAAATTATCTTTATTATTTTAAAATGGATGGATCCCCTAAGCAGCACTCCAAATTGAAAACTCATAAACAAAAGGCTTAATAGACTTGACTACAAAAAAACCTCTGAAAAATAAAAATCCCATAAAGTCAAATTAAAGTAAAAAGTTCAATGGCAGGTGTTCTTTATATTAAAGAAATATCAAAATATAAAGTAAAAGAAAAAATACAACAATCCATTGGAAAAAGGGCAAAGGAGATGGTTAGATATACAAATAAGTTGCACAGGAATAAAAGTTCCTCTCCACTCATAATTGAAGAAATACAAACTTAAAAAATAAAGAGCTATCCATTTTTCATCTATCACATTTACAAAAATCAAAAATGGTTAATGAAACTGTTGGTAGAGTGGGAATAAATAGGTAGTTCTGAATGCTATCGTTCAAAATGTAACCAATACAAAATTTGTAGAACAATTTGTCAATATATCTCATAATTTAAAATGCACATGCATTTGGATGCAGGAATTTCAGTCATAGGAAATTCACATATACCCATATTATGCCCAAATATGTATGTAATAAATATATATTGAAGTATTGTTTGGAGCAGTCAAAAACAATGGGCTAAAACACTTATTAAGTTTGGCAGCTAAAATGCCTATTAAGAGGCAATTCAATAAATAAATAAAATTTATAAAATAAAATACTCTACAGCCTCAAAAAATAATGAAGTAGATATATGTGTACTAATGTGGTATAAGTGCTGAGACACATTGTTAAGATTAAATAGCATTTCATAGTATGCCATCATTTATGTAAAATTTTTAAATATTTTTAATTGGCTGGTATATGCATAGTTTCTTGGAAAATAAAAACAGGAAACAATGATGAATTGTTGCCTCTGGGAAAGGAACAAAAGAAAAGGTGGGAGGGTGTACTATTTAACAATAATCTTTAACACTGTTAGATATTTTTCAGGAGATGCACAAATTAACTTTTTCAAAAAATAAAAACAATTTAAATACATTTAAACCACACCTACTCCAATGCCACCCAAATGGCTAATATTATTTGAATTTTCCTGTTCCAAAAGTTATAATGGCAACAATGGTTATATTCCTGGTAATCACTGTCAAGAAATATTCTGGCAAAAAAGAGGCGTATAGACAGGTCACAGACAGTTGCTACTCCTGACACTCATTTAAAAGAAAACTTACTCAACTTGGAACATGTTTCTAACAGGAAGTGAAACTGACAGCCCTCACTTTCCTAGATAAAAGTACAATCAGAAAATGTGACATTTTCACCCACATAATGTAGCTAAGGTGCTTCCATGTGCCACCATAAGCAGTCAAGAATGTAAAGGAAACTTCTGAATGATGCAAGACTTGTGTCTTATAAACTAATAGACTTAAAAAGCACAGGGCAGATGCAGCATTAATCTCTCCTCTGTGTTTTATGACTATTTAAAGGGCCTGTCAGTAGGAATAATGCACTGGAGTTATTTTTACATAAAATGTGCTCAAAAATTATAGGATGAACAATTCAATGATGGCATAGATTTCTAAAAGTCTCAACTATAAGACAGAGTAACCACAATGTTCTTTCCTTTTTTTTTATTTCCTGAATTTTGTGGTTAAACTTACAAGATAATGTCAATTGCTTAACTGAGAATAATTTTGTTTTTTATTTTCTAGGGATTTAAAAAATAAAATAAAAAAGAAACAATTTTTTAAAATCAGAAAATGGCATGCTATAGTTGTATATAATATACGTAGCCTCAAACGAACAACAAAACATCAGAACCACCCTAAATGCTCATCCACAGGACACTGGTTGAATAAAGTAAAAGGCACCATGCAGTGGAATAATATGCCACAGTATAAAAGAATGAAAAAGATCCCCAGTACCAATAGGGAGTAGAAAAGGCAAGCCGTAAGAGAGTGTAGATAGAATACTACATTTTGTATAAGAAAGACAAAGACATTTTACATATGTTTGGAAAAACTGGCATCTAAGATTGCTGAGAAAAGATGAGCTTTTTATTAAATGGTATGAGAGGACTGGCTAGCTGTGTGTGTGGTTTTCCTTAGGTTTGCAAACAGAAACATGGGAAGAAAAAACTAGAAGATGAGTAGGATGGGGTGAAAAAATATGGATAGGAGTCAGCCTTCTCTGAGTATGTGTGTGTGTGTGTGTGTGTGTGTGTATGTGTGTGTGTGTGTATATATATATACACATATACATACACATACATACATACATACACATAAATATACAATATATATAAAATCATAAATATTGAACCACAAAAATACTTACATTTTCAAAATGTAAATTTAATACAAAGATGAAGATTAGTAATGTCTAAAATCAGCTATAAGTAAATGAATCTAACTGCAAAGCTAACTAGTATACTCTACCAAAAATGATTTTCATAAATTTGGAACCTATAGTCTTAGTGAGAAATAGTGGAAGAAATAAAGAGAACTGCAAAGACATGTTGAATTTTCTTCAGTAGATGTGTTTTGGGTGGCACTATTATTTTTATTCTGGAATTATTTTGTGTAGACTGTAACTGAGAAGCAGTAAGTATATTAATGCAGAAGGAATCAGAATTGCCACTATGAGAAAAGAGAGATATATACGTGGAAGGAGAGAAAATGAGGAAGAACCTTCTAATAATGTATTCATCATGTTGGTTTAGACAGGTAATCCTGCTGTTAGGGCTATAATCGAAGACTATAACAACAAGGAATAAAAATGCTAAATGAAGACAGATATTTGCTTCAGAGTTGCTTAGAAGAAAAATAAAATGGAAATTGTATAACTATACAATAGTAAATAGATGGTGAATAGTTAATATAATTTAAAATAAATGGATTATTAGTCAGTCATAAACTGATAAATATGAATAGTATTTAGCATCATGGCCGTGCTTAACATGTCATGTTAAATGAAAGCAAGTATGTCATTTATGCAAATGCATTGGACACAGTTTGATCTTTTTGGAAATTAACATACGACTGGGTCTTTTAGGGTGTGCATGCTGGAAATCATTCCAGTTCCAAGGCAACTGATTCAGTTTCCAAGTTTTTAAAAAAAAAAATTTTAGTTTTTAAAATTTTTATTATGGTAAAATACAGCTGATATAAGATTCACCATATAAGCATTTTTTTAAGTATAGTTAGTATACAGTAATATTCGTTATATCAGTTTCAGGTGTTCAATACAGCGATTCGGCATTTTTATACCTTACCCCGTAATCACCGCACTGATTCTAGTCTCCCCTGCCACCGTGTACACTTACTACAGTATCGACTATCGACTTGTTCGCCCTCGTCTTTTTCACGTACCCTCTTCTCTCTCCCCTCTGGCAGCCTGTTTCTGTTTCTCTTAATCTGTTTTACTTTCTGTTTCTGTTCATCTGTTTTAGTTTCATTTTGTTCGTTTGCTTTTTGTAGTTTCACATATAAGAAGTTTTTTGCAGAAGCTTCAGATATTGACAAAATTAAAGACAGACTCTTTGTGTCACTCTCCCACCTCATTCTTAAACGATTCTTTATGCAAACTCCCATTTTTGGTAACTGAAACTTTATTAAGGTAATAATTCAGGACTCACCCCTAAAATACTCAGTTTTCTTTTTTTTCAGTCATACAACCGAATGGGTTTATTTAGAGCCAAGAAAGCATAATTCCAGTGTTCCAAGTGAGTGCTAAAATTACTAGTGTATGAAATCTTTGCCATATGCAAATAATACCAACTAGTGCCATTAAAGCAATATGTTTTATTAGGATTAAAAGAAATGTTTTCGACAAAATTGGTTCAACACAGCCTAAATTCCTGGCTTTGAGTTAACGAGGCCACACCAACACAGTCAGGTGACTCTCCTGGACTTCCTGCTCCCCGCTGCCTCTGAAACCACGTGGTTTCGATTGCATGATTTATCATCTAACATCTTGTTGCCAGAGAAACTAGCTCAACTTACAAAGGCAAGGCATGGTTCAGCTCAACATATTTTCTTCTACAACTTCATCATTTCTCAATTCATAACCTTGAACTGGGCATGAATATTGGTAAATTAAAAGCAGGAGATTTAAGAATATGATGAGACGAAGTTTGATGATTTTTGAGTTCCTTGGAATATTTCTAAGAATTTGCTTAAAGAGTTTGGAATAATGCAGCCCAGTTAAGTATTAGGGGGAAAATATTTACAGAGCTGAGAATCAATATATTATGACTTTTTGTGTTGTACATACTAGAATAATAATTTACTTTGTTTTTTTTATAATGGAAAAATAAGAACTCTAGCCACACTGCCATGGTATTTCAAATCCTCTACAGTATCCTTTAAATAACTTATGTGATTTAAGAACTATCAACTGGAACCATGAAAAGTTGAGCAGCTAGCCATAATATTATACTTGGAGTCATTTGTTATTGTACAATTTATTCTTTAACATACTTTCTAAAAGTTCTATCAACCACTAATTCATATGAAATATCTCACTCAATCATCTGTTTTGACTTTAGGTATTGTAAGAACTATTCCTTTCAAAATTATGCACTGATAATTTCTTTGAAAACAATATGGATATTAAAAATGTGTAAACAAAATTTAATTACCATGATCAAGTATTCTATATTCTTAGGTATATGTATGGAACAGAACTAATATTAGACCTTAAGTTAACATTATTTAGATTTTCATCTGGTATCCATATCTGTAAGTAAATATATGTAGACAATGCCTTCTAAATAATCTGTAATTTTCAAACAAAAAAGGTGGAAAATTTTAAAACAGAAACATGTTTTCAGAGTCCCCCTGAATAAAATAGATCTCTTTCATTAACCCCTATTTGGAAACAGCTGAGATTGACCTAATGGCAAAAATAATCAAGTAAATAGTTAATTTCCCAGATTACTTTTTACATGTCCCAACCCATGACACTTGTTTTGAAGCTTATTAAATTCACTAAGATACTGTAAAGATGAAAGCAATATAATTCGCACAAGGATACAAAATGGTTTATTTCATTTCAACTAAAGAAAGTGAAATTTTTAATTAACATTTGTAAAAATAAAAATTATGTTGGCAAACAAATTTTAACAAGATATTACCAATCCTGAAAACCCCTAATAAGGAATTGTTTAATGTAAAACTTCAAACACTACCTAGTATTTTTAAAATATGAACAATGAGCAAGCTTTTCAAAAAAATGGTTAAGATCTCATTAAAAGAGAAAACTTTGCCAGACATGGATGGAAACACATACATAATATAGATGGCCAATGTAAATATGTAAAGGAAAAATGTGAGACCACGGCTAATGCTGCAGAGTCTAATTTGTCAAATAATGACCCTGCCTTAAACATCTGCACTAATGACTTTTAGTTTTAGGGGTAACTATCGCTACCACTTACAAAGTGCAACTGTAAAACATATCTTATGGCCTTTAACCCTCCCAACAATCCTGAGAAACTGTATTATGAGCTTTATTTTACGGATGAGGAAATCAAGATATGGAGAAGATAAACAACTGACTGTAGCCACACAGATAACACTAGTGGAGCCTCGTGTTTCCTCTTTATGAGGTTACACTGCTAAAGCCCCAATACCAGCCAGGGCATTAAGTCTCTCTCACACACACACACACACACACACACACGCACACACACACCCGCACGCACACACCTGCACGCACACCCCCACACGCACACACAC